>LTAE01003559.1:0-23965 GCA_001647135.1 Pontederia paniculata
TCACGTGGGCGTACCCGGTGTGAGAAACAAGAGGCCCTGAAGTATTCACCAACTCCAACAATTCTTCGCCACGACGGGTACTATAATTGATGTGAAGAACGGGAAGCTCACACTCACTATTGGTGAAGACAAAGTAGAGTTTGACTTAGGAAGAGCTTCAAGTTTCCATTCATCACCGACCAACCTTTCCAAGTGGATTGTGTGGAAGAGCTAGCAAAAGAAGCTTGTCAAAACACTTCCTCCCCCTTCTCATGCGCTTGCTCTTATTCTTGAATTGAAACCTCTTCCTCCTCACCTTAAATATGCATTTATAGGTGAAAATGATTCATTACCCGTGATTGTTAATCCTTCTTTAACCCCGTTGCAACTTGATAAGCTACTTAGGGTCTTGAGAGAGAAGAAACAAGTCATAGGTTGGACCATAGCCGACCTCAAAGGTATAAACTCATCTATTTGCATGCATAGGATTCTCATGGAGGAAGACCATAAGCCAACTATTGAGCACCAAAGAAGGTTGAACCCAAATATGAAGGAAGTTGTGAAATATGATATTTTGAAATGGTTTGATGCGGGTATCATATACTCTATTTCAGATAGTTCTTGGGTGAGTCCGATCAATGTGTCCTAAAGAAGGAAGGTATGGTGGTCGTGAGCAATGAAAAGAATGAATTGATTTCTATACGAATCGTCATGGGTTGAAGAGTATGTATTGACTATAGAGAATTGAATAATACCACCCGTAAGAACAACTTTTCTTTACCTTTCTTAAATCAAATGTTGGAAAGATTGGTCGGGCATGATTACTATTGTTTATTAAATGGTGATTCAGGGTATAATCAAATTCACATTGCACCCGAAGATCAAGACAAGACCATATTTACTTGTCCATATGGTACTTTTGCTTTTAAAAGAATGCTTTTTGGTCTTTGCAATGCCCCCGCCACTTTTCAAAGATGCATGATGACTTTGCTTTAGGATTTTATTGAAAGAATCGTGGAAGTTTTTATGAATGATTTTTTAGTTTTTGGTTCTTCATAGGATGCTTGCCTCACTAATTTGACCCAAGTGCTTATTAGATGTGAAAAGTCCAACTTGGAACTCAATTGGGAAAAATGTCATTTCATGGTACAAGATTAAATTGTCTTAGATCATAAAATTTCTTCCAAGGGCATAGAAGTTGATAAGGCCAAGATTGAATGCATAAAAAAATTACCTCCACCCACTTTGATTGAAAGAAGTTAGGAGTTTTCTAGCCCACACCAATTTCTATCGCCGTTTTATTAAAGATTTTTCGAAGATCGCAAAAACTCTTCGTGCTTTACTTATTAAAGACACTAACTTTCTCTTTGATGAAGCTTGTTTGGAGGCTTTTAACAATTTAAAATAGAAACTCATCTCCGCACCAATCATGATGACACCGGATTGGAGCTTACCTTTTGAGCTCATGTGCGATGCAAGTGACTTTTCCATATGAGCAATGTTGGGGCAAAAGAAGTCAAAAAAGTTGCATGTCATCTACTATGCAAGTAGGATACTCGATGAAGCTCAAATCAATTATGCAACAATTGAGGAGTTCCTCGCCATTGTTTTTGCCTTGGATAAGTTTTGTCCTTACTTAATTGGCTCTCAAGTTATCATTTTCACTGACCATGCAACCACTAAGTACTTAATGAGCAAGAAAAAATTCAAACTAAGATTGATTCGATGGGTCCTTTTGTTCCGAGTTCGATGTAATCATACAAGATAAAAAGAGCCTTGAGAATACCGTCGCCGATCATCTTTCATGATTATAAGGGCCAAGAGAAGGAGTCATCATTCTCATCAATTAACATTTTCCAGATAAGATGCTTTTGGCCATCGCCACACTACCTTGGTATGCCGACTTGTTAAACTATTTGGTAAGAGGTACCTTTCCCAACGATTTCTCTTATAATCAACGTAAATGATTTTTGTGGGAAGCTAAACACTATTTTTGGGAAGATCCTCTTTTATGTTTTGTGCCGATGGGATGATAAGAAGATGTGTGCCGAAGGATGAAGTTTATGACGTTTTGAGTCATTGTCATTCCTTAGCATGTGGAGGTCATTTTTCGATGAACAAAACCGTGTCCAAAATACCACAATATGGATTTATTAGCTAAGTATGCACAAGGATGCTATGAGTTTTGTGAATGCATGTGATAAGTGTCAAAGAGTTGGAAACATTTCAAGGAGGAATGAAATGCTCCAAAATCCTATTTTGGAAGTCGAGTTATTTGATGTGTGGGGTATTGATTTTATGGGTCCTTTTCCATCATCCTACAACAACCAATATATATTGGTTGCGGTAGACTACGTGTCCAAGTGGGTTAAGGTCATTGCGTCCCCAACCAATGACTCTAGAGTTGTCTAAAACTTTTTTATAAAAAAGTCGTCTTCCCTAGGTTTGGAGTACCTATAGCCAGGGGCGGCGGCAGGTGCTTGCCGACGCCTACACGTGCGGGCACTTGAATTTATTAGACCTATATAACACATGTGTTCAGATGTCCCACTGGTAGAGTAAGCTTAGATGACCTACTATTTATTTTTTTTTGTTGAGCTGGTTTTTTTTGTTTTAACTTTTATACTCATGTAATCAAATTTGTTTTTCTTAAAATAAGTAATAAATTTTATTTTTCTTATACTAATTTTCTTTCCTATTGTAATATCTTAATTTTTTTGGAATCTTTTAAACTTGCCTTTGTTTATGACTTTGATATTGTATCATCATACATATATAATGAACATGCATTAATTTTTTTCTTATCTTAATTTTCTTTGATAATGTGTTATCAATTTCAGAAAATGATATATAATATCTTGTGCTTAATTATTTTATAATATTGATATTTTTTTGCTCTCTTCTTTCTCTTAAATTCAAATAATCAATATTTATCAATCATGTAATAAATTTTATTACTTTCTCTATAATTTTGTTTTAATTATTTTAGTTATTACTTTCATAAAATATTTATATGTTTTAGTTATTGTGAAATCATTGTTCACATAATTTATTTCTTATTTTAATACATTATTTGTTTTCTTATATTCATTCTAATTAATTTTTTAACCAAATTGTCTAACGTATTTGATATATTTATGTAATATCACACATTATGTAGTTTAATAATTGGTTTAGGTAGTTATATATTTTTTAACATCGAAATTTATTTTTTATGAATTCTGATACTTATTTATTCTCTTCATATATTTATAATAGTGAACCCACTAAAAGATAATCTTGGCTTTGCCCTTGCTTATAGCCATAATTAATGATGAAGGGACACACTTTTGTAATCGGCACGAGATACTCTCCTTGCCAAGTATAGTGTTAAACATAAGGTGACCATATCTTACCATCCTCAAGCTAATGGGCAAGTTGAATTGGCCAATAGGAAGTGGGAATGAATGCTAGAGAAAATGGTGGGAAGATCTAGAAAAGATTAGGCCATCAAATTGGATAACGCATTTTGAGCTTATCAAACCGTTTTCAAAAACCCCTTGTCAATGTCCCAATATCGTCTTGTGTATGGAAAATGGTGTCATCTTCCCATTGAGCTTGAATATAGAGCATATTGGGCAATCAAGAAATTGAACATGAATATCAAGAGTGCGGGAGTCAAAAGGTTATTACAATTGCGTGAATTGGAAGAGTTGAGGATAAAGTCTTATGAAAGTTATAAATTGTATAAAGAGAAGGTCAAATGATGGCATGACAATCATATTTCTAGGAAAGTATTCAAAATTTGTCAACATATTTTATTATTCAATTCGAAACTAAAGCTTTTTTCAGGAGAGTTGAAGTCTAGGTGGTCGGGACCTTTCCAAATCACAAAAGTATTGACGAATGGAGTTGTGGAGATCACATCCGAAGCCACCAGATCATTTATGGTAAATGGACAAAGACTTAAGCCTTACTTGTTGAATGAACAAATCGAAAGGCGAAGGACTATGGAACTTAACAATCCGGCACAACACTAAAGATCTCCGTGTCGAGCCAATGACATTAAACAAAGGCGCTTCTTGGGCGGCAACCCATATTATAACCTTTGCATTTCCATAATAATTTGTTTCATATTTTTGGACTGGTATTTTATTTTGGAAACATGCCTTGCTCAATGTGTGTAGGGATGTGTAGGGAGGTCACATTTGAAGGCTTGAAGAAAGCGACCGTAGCAACACGGGCCAAACCATAGTCAAGTGTGCCAAACCGTAGTCAGATTATGTTCACATAGTGAAATAGGCATAAGAGAAAGATTCTGCTACAGTCAGACTGTAGCCAATCAATTACAAATCGTAGTGAGACTATGATAAAAGGTTGTTTTTAGTGAAAGAAGAAGAAATTGCTACGAGTACTGAGCAAACCATAGCGACAATACAATGAACAACCAGTAGCGATGCATGCGCTCCCCAATCGTAGCGATGCGCTTCCCAATCGTAGCGATATGAACGAGCTCATAGCGAAGTCAAGTGGGCCGTAGCGCACTACCAAAGGGATTTTAGCACAATGCTACATGCCTATAGCATGTGGCTTTTCATCCATAGCACGTGCTCCAAACTCGTAACACAACTACTGAATTATAAAAAACATGTGCCATCTCTCCGTCTAACTCATTTGATCGGCTGACTGTTCTATTCTCTTTTCCCCTTTCTTCCCCTCCTTTGTGCAAGTTGCAAGCAACCAATCTCAAGAAAACAAGGGAACAACAACAAGACCGCGTGTGTGCTTCTTGAAGTCATTATCTCAGTTGTAAAAGAGTTTGGAGGCCACACATACAAGGGAGACTTCAAAAAGGGAAGGAGGAGAGGATGCACACCAGGTGTTCGACGAATTGTTCGAGTGAAAATTCAAGTAAAGTTGCACACCAAATGGCTCTGAAAAAGAATGCATCTGCAGGCCCAAGGACTAGAGGAGGCCATACACGCGGTAGTGATCAAGAGCATTG
Source organism: Pontederia paniculata (assembly GCA_001647135.1). Taxonomy (NCBI): domain Eukaryota; kingdom Viridiplantae; phylum Streptophyta; class Magnoliopsida; order Commelinales; family Pontederiaceae; genus Pontederia; species Pontederia paniculata. The sequence continues at coordinate 4,964 of LTAE01003559.1, forward strand.
TGTTATCTTTCGAGATGCTGAGCAAAGACACCGGTATGGAATGCTTGAGATGATGGTCATTGCTAATACTCGATACATGGACACCCATACTATGCATGAGTTAGGAATTGACACAAATGTGAACTACGTATGCGACAAGTTGGGATGGAACTACCTCATGAAGACAAAGTGAAAGACGTATGTGAAGCCCACATTGGAATTCCTAAGTTCAATCCATGCCAAGTTCCTCCATAGAGATGATGATCCAGGTGATTTCACATTCTGACTCTTCAACCAAGAATATAAGCTCATGTTGGCACATTTCAACTCTATCTACCAACTACTAATGAGAGGCACAAGAACAACTACTCATTTCTTGGATTTTGAAAGAGAAGCAGTTTGAAAGAAATTGACATGCTATCAATACATGGATGCCACCCACAACGAAGCCTCGTATCTTAGAAACCCGGCCATAAGATACATGCACCGGATCCTTGCTAGCACCTTATATGGCCAAGGAGACAGTGATGGGTAGTTAGAGACAGTAAGCTATATATCTTCTGGGGTATTGAGCCATGAGCAGTTTGCACTCAACACTAGAACCTTTATGGTGAAGCACATGGTCAAGCAAGGAGGTCAAGATAAATGAAAAATTGTGATTGGAGGATTCATTACCCCTATTGAACTAAGTTTGGGACATAACCTTGATGACCTCAAGGAAGGATCAGGAGGAGACTGCATTGACATTGACATTTGAGTGAACATGAGGATGATCAAGAAAGTTGGAGACCTCTACCACCTCTTGTTTCACAACGAGACATACACACATCTTCTACCTAATCACCACATAACAGACTTGAAGATTGAAGCCAACTGGAACTTCAACACATATGACATTGAGCAAAGGCACCCCACATTAGCCGAATGGCAGGAGGAGCATGGTATGAATGAGCCTTTAGTGGAGATGAGATGGAGACAGATACTTAGATTCCACCCACGATGCACGACGTCCACATCCCACACACTTCTACATTTGAGACATGGCAATCTTCTGGTGCAGCACATGGTGATTGGACAAACTGTTATGCTGGTATTTAGGAGTTCCCTCATGAGCAAAGAAAATTCAAGGGAGATTGACAAGAATTGAGGAGCGCCAAGAAGAAATGTGGAGGCAATGGAACCACATGCATGCACAACAAGCCTCTTGAATGCTAAGATTGCGAGGATCAATGATTGGCACATCGAGCATGAAGATTGGTCCCCGTTCAGTCCTCCTACACATTGAGCATGTGAGCTTTCCCCACCCCATACATAGTATATTTTCTTCTTTTGAAACAATGATGACAATGTTCATGCTAAGTTTGGGGGAGTATGTCACGGGGTGTTTGTGTGGACACGGCCACATGCAGCGTCTAGGCGAGCGGAGCGCCTAGACAAGCCTGAATGACCAGGTCTTGAGTTTCTGAGCAGCAGAAGTCTTGGGACATGACGGGGCTGCGGAGCGGTGTCGTGCTTGGTGTCTTGCGCGGAGCGTCAAGACGGGTGCTTGGCAACGATTGTACGACGACACTTGAGTGGCGCTTGGTGGGCATTCGAGCGGGCGCTTCTACGATAGGACACGGAGTTTGTGCGGCGACGCACGAGCAGGCTGCACGGAGCGTCCTGAGCAGCGACGCTTGAGCAGGCTGTGCGGCGCGTCTTAAGCGGAAACATGTGTGCATACAGCATGGAGCGTCTTGTGCGTCGACGCTTGGGACTTGAGCGTCAACGTCTAAGCGGGCACTTGTCCTGTGCGGCAACGCTTAGGCGACGTCAAGCGGAGTGCTGGAGCGACAGCGTTCCGAAGGGGCACGCGGCGCACCGGGGCCGCGGGCGCACTAAAGGGGCGATTTGGTCACAATGCGGAGCATCGGTCCGCTATTGTGGCATGCACACTGGAAACATCAACATTTTCATGGGCAACGAGCAAAAACATTGACAATTGCTTGAGAAATGAGAGATTTTCATTAAACAATGCAAAATGCTTACAACCGGGGTAGGGATAGCATGCTTCTCCCCAGTATACAGCAGGCCCAGGGGTATAGTGGCGAAGAGTGGCTTGGAGGACCAGCTAGCGGGTGCATTTTTACTGTAGCACCTCTATACAATGCAACTAGTGGCCAGACCTACAAAACGTTGACGTTTCTCCAGGACATAGAGTTAAAAACATGGGAAATCCTAAGAAAGCAATACAGATAACTTGGGAGCATTCATTTGATGTCCCTTGACAAAAGTGGGCGTGGCCCATGAGAACAGTGACGCGCGGCCGGGCATGCGGAGTTGTGCATTGAGGCATGTCCTAGGCGCGGCGCGACGCTGCAGGGCTGCAGAGCATCGATGTTTCAGCGGGCTACAGAGATGACTCGTGACATTCTCCCCCACCAAAGTCGGCAACGTCCCTGGCGTTGTTGATCCGAGTTGTCCAGGGTCTTCATCTTCAGTCTGAACTTCGCGCTTTGACTCTTCGTCCGTCAGGATCCTTTCGCGTCGGCTTCTAGAGACTTGCGGAGCGTCGACTTGTTCGGCTTGGTGCGTAGGGAGTTTGCCTCAACTCCATGGCATCTTTTGAGCAGTCCCCAATGGAAGACGGGGTGTTGTTGAGGACTTCGGTGAAGCTCCAACTTGAATGCCGCTTTGCCCACCTTCTTCACGATGCGGAATGGGTCTTGGAAGCAATGGCATTGTCCGAGGGAGTTGTCGCCTTGGCGAGGCAGCTTCACTCGGACAAATTCACCCACTTTGAACTTGTCGCTCAATGCATCGACATCCTTCCGCTCGTTGTCCGGAGTTTTAGGATCCTTTGGCTTCATGGGAGTTGATCGAGGATGCGACGAGAGTGTGCGTTGGGACTTGTCACCAACAGATGTGGCCTTGCCTCGATCCTTCTTTCCTGTGGGCGGGGCCGCGGTCGAAGGCTTGGACTCGCCTGGTTTCGGTGTGAAGCGCTTGGGAACCCACTGAGACGTTGGCGATTTTTACGAGAGCGACTTGGGCATCCTGGAGATGCGTTGCATGGATGAGAGCGTTTTGGACGTAGCACTCTTTCCCGCCAGAGAGAGACAACGCATGAGCTCCTTGTGTCGTCGATCACCAAGGAATTTGTGAGCGTCTCGACTAATGCGACGATGCTGTCGAGGAAGTTAAGTCCCACCATAAGTTTGTGGTCGTCCATCGAGATGACGGTCAGGTTGGCAGCTCCTGGCCATTTTCCAAGACACATCGGGATGTCTTTAGCGATGCCTGTGGTTGGCACAATGTGCGAGTTCACAACTTTGAACTGTGCCTTATCTCTCGAGAGTGGAATCTTGAGTCGCTTGGCGGCACTCTCCGAGATGAAGAAGTCAGAAGCTCCAGTGCTGATGAGGCCCTCGAGCTCCTTCCCGTTCACCGTCATCTCTGTGAAGAGAAGACCTCCTTGGTTGGGCATCGGAGAAGTTGACTTGGAATTGAGGACATGCATGGCTCCCAGGCACTTGGGCAATGTGGAATGCTCCTCCTCTTATTCTTGGCCTTGTGTGACCATGGCATTGACGACAGCGCGCTCTGGACAGTCGCGTGTCCAATGTGGTCCGTCACAGATGTAGCAAGGATTCAGCGGCTTTGGCGGCTTGGACTTGTCCTGGATGAATGGCTTCATTTCCGGAGGCACCTTGCTACGATCATCGCGATGGGGATTTGGCATCCGCCCATGCGATGAATGAGAGTCGTCTCCCTCACCAATGCCCTTGTCTTGGGGCTTTGGTGGCACTTGCCGTGAGTCTGTGTACTCCATGAGAGCTTCAGCGACAGACAACAGTGAGCAGAGGTTGGTGCAGCACTGGCGATCAACTTCGTGCGGGCCCAAGGCTTGAGCCCATTGACAAATCCTGCTCGGAGGATTTGCTCGTCATCTAGAGGATTTTGAAGGCGTAGCTCAAGAAACTCCTTAACGCACTTCTTCAGAGAACCCTTTTGTTGGAGACGGAACAGTGCCATGTTCATCTCCATGTCCGAATTGGCTTGGCAGAAGTGAGCATTGAGCGCCTCACCGAATGCTTCCTAGGACTCAATTGAATCCATGTACCACGGTCGACATCCTCGCAAATTCAGCGCCGCCATAGGTTGGCCGCATCTTGCAAGAAGAAGGATGCATTGAGCCGATTCTCCAATGTGGCCACAACGTCCTTGGATCTCGCGCAGTCGCGCTCTGGGCAGGCGGCGCACGAGCTTGATCTTGCCTCCTTAGGACATTCAACACCTCTGAATTGGAACCCATTGGCAAGACTCAGAGCAACCCTAGAAACGTTGCTCTGATACCACTTGTCATAGGGCGTTTGTGCGGACATGGCCACATGCAACGTTTAGGCGAGCAGAGTGCCTAGACAAGCCTGAATGAGCGGGTCTTGAGTTTGTGAGCAACGGAAGTCTTGGGACATGACGGGGCCGCACAGCGGTGTCATGCTTGGTGTCTTGCGTGAAGCGTCAAGATGGGCGCTTGGTGGCGATTGTACGACGACGCTTGAGTGGCACTTGGCGGGAACTCGAGCGGGCACTTCTCCGATAGGACACGGAGCTTGTGCGGTGATGTACAAGCAGGCTGCACGGAGCGTCCTGAGCGGCAACGCTTGAGCAGGCTGTGCGGCGCGTCCTGAGCGGCGACGCGTGCGCAGGCAGCACAGAGCGTCCTGTGCATCGATGCTTGGGACTTGAGTGTCGACGTCTAAGCGGGCACTTGTCCTGTGCGGCAGCGCTTAGGCGATGTCAAGCAGAGCGCTGGAGCGGCAACGTTCCAAAGGGGCGCGTTGCGCACCGGGGCTGCGGGCGCACCGAAGGGATGATTTGGTCACAATGCGGAGCGTCAGTCCGCTATTGTGGCATGCACACCGAAAACATCAACGTTTGCATGGGCAACAAGCAACAACATTGACGATTGCTTGAGAAATGAGAGTTTTTCATTAAACAATGCAAAATGCTTACAACCGGGGTAGGGATAACATGCTTCTCCCCAATATACAGCAGACCCAAGGGGTAGAATGGCGTGGAGGACCAGCCAGGGGGTGCATTTTTATTGTAGCACCTTTATACAATGCAACTAGTGCCCAGACCTACAAAACGTTGACGTTTCCTTGGGACACATGGCTAAAAACATGAGAAATCCTAAGAAAGCAGTAAAGATAACTTGGGAGCATTCATTTGATGTCCCTTGACAAAAGTGGGTGTGGCCTATGAGAACGGTGACGTGCGGCCGGGCGTGTGCACTGACGCATGGCCTAGGCGCGACGCGACGCTGCAAGGCTGCAGAGCGTCGATGTTTCAGCGGGCCACAAAGATGATCCATGACATAGGGTCACATTCTGATCATTTATTTCTTTCTAGTTAGCTAACATGCATCTTTTGACATCTTACTTATGTGATAATTTATATTTTTGCCTCATGTATGGACCCCTAATGTAGAATGCATAACTTTTTGTATCATGCACACCACATGTTTCTACGAATGCCATTGCAATTATTTTGAAAATGAACTTTTAGATATATTAAAGTGTTATGGATTGTTTTACTCCACGCATGTCTAAGGACCTCATATGCTAGAAGCAAGAAGAGAGGTAAAAACTAACATCATAATCCATATTGTGGGCCAAAAATTGAGTGAAAGTAGTTAAGGAAAATTTCATCTAAGCATTGGTGCATTGNCTCATATGCTAGAAGCAAGAAGAGAGGTAAAAACTAACATCATAATCCATATTGTGGGCCAAAAATTGAGTGAAAGTAGTTAAGGAAAATTTCATCTAAGCATTGGTGCATTGTACAATTTCTTAGTTTAAGTTGACAAGAAAAGAGAAATGAGAAGAATCACAGAGCAAAGACTCATGGCAGGGCACCCGTGCCCTCAGTCACGAGAACACACTAAATCATTCTTGCATTATCATTTTTGTGTGTTATATGCATTGCACATACATATGCATGCTTTCACAAGGAGGGAAAATGGGAAAAAGAACAAAAAAAGAGGAAATGAAAAATGCTCAAAGGAAAAATGCTCAAAGGAAAGAAAAAGAGCAAAATAAAAGAAAATTGTGAACTCCCCCTTGTGCAAAGAAATATTTTAAGAGTCACATGCATTTCATTACATTTTATTTCATTTTATTTTTGTGTGATATAACATGAATTATAAGAGTATCTTTCTTGTGTAGTTGAACTTTGAAGCATCCATAATCTCATTGATCATCATACTTAGTTGTTGTTCCTGGAAGCTTATGAAAACTCGACGTACGCTCATACTTAGATTTGCGATGTGAACTATAACCTCTTATATTTGATAATGGCATGTGTAGGAAATTCACGGCATAGAGTGACTCAATTCTATGTTGATGACTTAAATGTTATACCTTTTTAAAAGCTTGCAATTGTACTTCCTCACTTGATGATGTTAGGGTGTGCATGATATGAATTTTTAAAAACTTGACACTTATGACATTTGCTTGAGGACAAGCAAAGATTTAGTTTTGGGGAGTTGATAAGTGTGATAAATGCATAGATAAGATGAGCATAATACATGTGTTTCATAGTGTTATCATGTGTTTCAAACTTTAATCTATATCAATTCCTCGAAGAACTATTATCTACTCAAAGTCGGATGATTTTTGCAAAATTATGAAGGTTTGGATGGGTTCAACTGACCTTGGGAGGGTGAGGAGAAGGTTCAACCGACTCTGGTAGTATCAATCGACATGCATAAGACCATAGCGCATCTCCTTCAGGTACTAGTGCCCCTCTCTTACCTGTAGCGCATTTCACATGAGTCCGTAGCAACAACAACCAAGCAGTAATGATTGTCTTCTTACCGTGGATCGTAGTGCATCACCATATGGCAGTAGCGTTCATCAAGTGGCCGTAATGGAACCATCAAGTTGTAGCGCATCAAAGTGAACCATATCATATCTCCTTGAGGTCGTAGCAATATGTGAGAGATCGTTAGTGGTTGGTTGCCCTTGTTTACAATAGTATATAAGTGATAATTAGGGTTTTAGGCTCTCTCTCTCTCCTCCCTTTGGGTTTTGGGGGCCAAAATTTGAAGGCTTTACACTCTTCTTAGGGATGATTAAACTTGCAATAGGTATAATGAATGCTTTGTGTTCTAAACTTTGATTTATGTTAAATGTTAGTGTTTGAATTTATGATTTCTAATTTTATGACAATTTCTTTTCTTCTTTATCTCTCTCCCTTCTCTCCCATTATGTGTGGCTAATCCCTTTTGTTTTAGAGTTAGATGAAGATTATGTTTAATTGCTTTGTAGTGATTATGCATGAATGTAACTCTTTTACTTAACAAACGTCTTGTTAGATTCTTATGATATTAGCTCCTCATTTGAGTTATTCTAGATTGTTAAGTGATGAAAGTCATCTTGCTCAACTAGTAGCTTGCTAAGTAAGATATAGAGTGCTATCTAGAAATAGAAATACCTTATATTGCTTTGATGCTCATGAATGACATGCAACTATTATTAGAGTGAATGCATGAAATTGTTATTCCTTAACCCTAATTAGAATTATGTTGCCTTGAAAGAGGAATGCATGATTATTGGAGTGAAGCAAGAGTCTATTGCATGTTGAAATCATTATCCAATGCATGAATATCTTAGATGTATTTGAAACCCTAGGACATCTCTCTTTTATATAGTCTCACTTTAGTTGTGTACCATATTTACTTCTTTGACATTATCTTTCTTTAGTTTTTATTGATAGCATATATTTTTCTCCTCTAACCCAAATCGTCTAGATAATGCATTGAGAAATCTAAGTCTAGTATTTCGCTACTTCTCTATGGGATCGATATTTTATTACTACAACAAAGCCTTGTACACTTGCGAGACTCTTGTCACGTGGTCATAATGTGGGCACAATTTCCTATCACTGAAAAGTTGTATCTTGTGTTAGACTGAAAGACATTTCAGTTAAATTTTATTGTACATTTATGTTCACTCTTAAAATATTGAAAGCTATATTCTAGCCTCGCAAAATCTCCATATGAAGTTTGATTTAGTAAACATAAATGTTCCATACACATACTAAGAGTAAGGTGGATGATAGAAAGATTATTTTTATCGAATATTATAAAGTATTATATATGAAAGAGAGTCGACATGTGTGATAGAGCAGGGAGAAGATGCACATCCAAATTTATAAAAGAAATTATTCACAATCAAACTAAAATTCGAGAACATATTTTATTTTTAAGGGATGGTAGAATGTAATATCCAAAATTTTGTTGGCATTAATAAAAAATATTAAAATATAAATGATATATCACCTCTTTGACTTGTCTATATTGTTCGATATTTTTATCTTGGATTATAATTGTGAATAGTAATATCTTTTATGATATACTATTGAAACTTGATGAATATTATTTTATATAATGTGCAACTATGTCCAAACGTCTAATCAATATGATTCAGAATATGATCATATTTGTTATATGTAATTGATATGTTGGAATTATTCATTTACATATGTGTTCATCATGCATTTTGCATGAATTATGATTGAAGTTAAGTGCTACATTATGAATAATGTTGGAAGTTACCTTTATAATCCTAACCACTCAGTTCCTCAAAAATGAAATCAAATAGTTCATCCATCTTTTGTTTAAGTAGTGCATTTACCTTATGTTCAAGTTCAGGTTGTTCATCTATCTTCTGCACCCTAACATTGATGACTATATGAATTGATCAGTGGTGATATATATATATATATATATATAGAGAGAGAGAGAGAGAGAGAGAGAGAGAGAGAAATATTGTGTATGCATCATGCATGCACATATTACGAGTCTTTGGATTAGTATCATTTTCCAACGATGCAGATTATCTGTGTTTTGAATCATCAGATTGAAAGTGATACTAATCTAAAGACCTATAGTGTGTGCATACATGGTGAATACATAATTGTGTATGCACGCTATATATATATATATATATATATATATATATATATAAGTGTTAGTGTGTTCGTGAATAAATATATATATATATATATATATTTGTTTGAGTGTTTTGAATAATTCATGAAAACATGTGAATATACGTAATGATTTTATATGTCATGTGCTTCTGAATACTTTAACACTGAATTATTGATATTGTATATATATATATATATATATATATATATATATATATATGTATGTACATGTATATAATTTTTAATCCTACGGATGAGAAAAAAGGGTGATTGATGCTAAGAGCATAATTTGTCACATGAAAGAGAGTCTTATTGAGATTTAAAAATATTTTATATTATAAGCTTATTTTATATTTTAAGAGTGTAAATGTATAATTTGAGATAAAGCAATTTATATTTTCATATTGAAGGATATTTTTATATTACAAAGTAAATGGCGTGGCATATAATTAATTTGTTTAATTTATCATTTGTAAAATTTTATTTTTATCAAAGATTTAAATAAATATCTAACCGTCAAGGTAGGCTAATCCGAATCTTCAAAGAACTAAATTAATAAGGTTCAATATAAGTGCTAAGATATTAAATTTATGATGAATGTTAATTTTTTTCTCTTTTAATTTTTTTCTCTTTTAAATTTAACCATCATAAATTAAATATTTTACGATTAAAAATGTAGATAATATGGTACTCTTTATTTAAATAGGAAATATCTCTATTTTTCTCAAATTAACAATATAAATTCTATTGACTTATGGATCTGAGTGGTTAGTTTGTTACACACATAGTACTAAAATACATTGTATGCTCGTGCTTTCTTATTTAAGAAAAACATAGAAATTTATTTATTTTTATTAAAGATAAAATCTATCGATATTCGATAATATTTAATATTTAAATTAAGTAATAAAAATAAATTTTGATTAAAATAATAATTTCGAAAGTTTCGACTCTCTTTATCTCGGGAGACATATTTGAAAATTAGTTTTAAATCTAAAGAAAGGAATGTCATCAAGGAGGAGGAGGAGGAGGTCCGAGTAGTATCCTGACGCTTGTTCACGTGCACCCACGTACGTCTCTCGTGGCGGTTGTCTGCTATTTAATCTTTCTTTATTATTTCGTGGTCAGCTTCCGTTCTTTCCGGCCATTTTGTCCTTTATTAATTGTGTCATTTTCATTTATTATTGACCAACTTTTTTTTATTTAAAGTGCTTTAAGGTATATAATGAAATCTTTATCATAAACATCGAATCCCAATCAACTATTATCTTTGTCCTAATCTATCTGTTTGCTGTCGTTGCGGATGAGGCTGCATTTATTGTCATTTTCTCAATAAGATTTTTTATCTTTTTTAATAATATTTTACCATTGAGAGAGACGTTTTTATGTAATAACTAGTAGAATATATTCTTATTCTATGTAATATAATCAAGCACTTACCCTCTGTTTGCTGTCGTTGCGGATGAGGCTCCATTTATTGTCATTTTCTCAATATGATTTTGCACTTTATCTTTTTTACTAATATTTTACAATTTAGAGAGACGTTTTCATTATGTAATAACTAGTGGAATATATTCCTATTCTATGTAATATAATCAAGTACTCATCCTAAACAAGTTCATAATATTTTATTTTAGTCAACACCTCAAAATATAAAACCGTCTTAGAATTTTTTAAAACGGCTTTAGACATGTACTATGTTTCATCTTAAAAAATGTTACACATTTCACTGCATAATTTTTACTTTTTATCATTATTTCTAAACATTTTATCATTATTCTAATATCATATTCTAGAAAATATAATCCAATATATATCGAATATGTCAGTAGTTAAAATTTAATTATTTTTTCGATTGTCACACTAATATAAAAAAAGTGACTTCAACTTACACGACACTATCAATTATTTTCACTGACCAAAGATTAAATTTTATTCCACTGTCAAGCTCGATTAGTTTAGTGTTCGTCTTGAATCTCACTTCCAGCTATGATGGGTGAAACTCTCATAGAAATATTTTGCGTTAACAAGACTAAATTCGAGACTTACTTAAATAAGGAAAAATTACTTATGACTTCATTTCAACTCCCGTTAATAAAATTTTGATTATTAAAATCAAACGTCAAAATAGCAATGAGAGCATCCAATTTTTTTTCTTTGATAAAATGAGTTATAAACACATGAGATCTAAACTTCTAGTTTGAAATATTTACCATAAAAATATTAAATAATCGTTTGCCTTAAATATGTATTTATTTAATGAACTTAGTCATTTGCTGGAGAAGCACAATTTTCTTTGAAAGATTTTTATGAACATATTTTGCAATCAATATATTTTCATTTTCTTCCGATTGTTATCCTAATTTTCTAAATTTGCTCAAATTAATTTGTGTTATAGTGAACTCTTAATAAAAATATTTTCACGTAATTAAGACCTATTTAAATAACGAGTACATCACTTCATTTCAAAACCGTTAATTCTTTAAAATATTTCGAATCTACTACGGATGTAACAGAACGCCATTACATCCTTGTACGCCGTTACATTCTTTATAATATGGCCGTTTTTGATACAAGGACAAACAAGAACTCTTGATTTTACATCTAAACACCCATTATGCCAAATTCCAAAACCACATTGAAATTGTGAAATCACCCTTATTGAGAACATATTGTTCCTCCAATTTATTTTTTTTCTTAAACTTACTTTATTAAATTATTTTATATTCATAAATTCTTGATCAACTATAATAACTAAGTCTTTAGCATTTATTAAGGTTTACACAAAAGTATAATGTTATATATTGATGATAATTGATATAATATTATAATTTTAAAATTTAAGTACTAATTAATTATTATATTATCATAATTATTTGGAATATATATTGTTAAAAATATATTTAAAACCAATTGGGTGTCTTAAATAGCCAAACCTAACAATATAATACGGATTTATTATTGGGAGACCAACGACGGAGCTAGGTGTTTTTCCTCTGGAAGTGCAGGCACTGGAAGTGTATGTATAATATAAGTATTAAACTGATCACGATGGTACTCTTATCCTACTGGTTTGTGCACACCTACTTGAGTGCAGTAGCCAGGGTTCGAAACCTATTACACTCTATGTTTCTACAATTAATTTTGTCACTCATTAACTAATCAATTATAGTAAAATAAAATAATTATTAAACTTTATTTTCTTATAAAATTCTTAATGTAATTATATGCATTGATATACTATATCATTTTTTCTTCTAAATAATTTTAAATTATTATTTTTATAAATTATCTTTGTTCATGTAATACTAAATACTATTAATAATTTGGCATTTACTTTATATCTTTTTATGTTATATTTAACTACTTTTCTTGATTTTTTATCTAAATATGTTATTTTCTTTAGTATAACAACTAATAATTAATTATAAATGATTAAACATTTTTATAATACTAAAATATATTTTTTATTCGATAAATTCAAATGCATGAAATAAGAATATAAATAGTTTTTGAGATACATGTACATAATGTATATTTTATTTTCATATTCCATATATTTATTTTTTCAACCAGACAATCTTATAAATTTTATATTTATTAATAACATATTTAATTTTATAATTTTTTATTATCATTATTATTCTTTTTTTAGGTTAACCTTAAATTTGGTAAATATTTTCTCTTATTTTGAAAAAATTATTTAATTATAGGACCCATCGCGTGATAAAATTATATGAACTAGTTAATAATTAAGGTGAACCCACTCGAATTTTTTCTGCTCCGCCACTGTGGGAGACTATAGTTTCCCATATGTTCTATTTTCTTATCTTACACCGAGAAGTTCACACTCTAAAAGCAATATTCAAATTATATGCCTTCAAACCAAGTTCTAAACTATTAGTCCCAAGTTTATACTTTAAAATATTAATTTAGTTAGAGAAATATCATTTTACTCTTTATCGATATCGATACTAGTTATTTTTAATGTCAAAAATTCCGAAGGGATACTCAAAATAAAAATCTATATGCCTTCAAACTTTTGCAGTTATATGAGCTGGTAATCATGATCATTTTTGGATCGCACAGTTCATCAGGAATTATTTTTCTATCTCGAATATATAAAACATCTTTAATATTATACATAATGATAACAACGAAAATCTCAAACTCGAGCCTAATCTAAAGAAGAAAGAAGAAAAAAACAATAGTACTCTCTTTCTGTAACAATGAACGAATGTCGTTCCACAACTTGAACAGCATGATTCATGGGCGCTACGGCAAAAGAAAAGATGGAACGGAATGCTTGCTGCATGCTTGCGATGAACAAATATGTTGTTATCTAACATAGACATCCGCTGATGCAGCAAGGTTTAGTGCAACTGGTGCAAGGGCAGGCCGTTGTACACCTGGGGCAGGACCAGATGCAGCCGCAGGAGTACTCGGGGCATGCAAGTCTCGGAACTGAACAACGACATGAACACTCGGAGCAGCAAGCGAGCTTCGGCAGGGCGCAACAAGGTCCCCAGCATGACGCCTTCTCCCCACAGCACCGCGGCCTCGAGCAACCGCACTGCCAGGAAGAGCAAGGGCGCGCGCAACAAGAGGCACCCGAGCAATCGCAGTGTGGTTTGCAGCACAATGCACCCGCGCAACTGCAGCATGAAACACCTGAGCAGCAGCTCCAGCATGATTTGCTGCAACACCCCCTTGGACAACTGCAGCACGACCCGGAGCATGAACCGCCGCTGCAATGAGCCCCCGAGCAGCCGCAACATGATATCGGGCATGACATCTTCGGGCAACTGCAACAGGATCCGCCGCAGGAAATGCCAGAGCAATCGTGACAACATTTGCTACAAGTAGTCCCCGAGCAATTGCTTTTGCATTTGCAGCAGGATTTGCTGCAAGAGACCCCAGAGCAACAGCTGCAGGAGACGCAGAAACAATCACTGCACCATGATTTGCTCCAAATATCTCCCGAGCAACCACAGCATGAACCACGGCAGGACTTCTGCGAGCAACTGCAGCAAGACTTGTCGCAAGAATCCTGTGAGCAACTACAGCAAGAAAGCCCCGAGCAACTACAACATGACATGCTGCCACAAATCTCAGAGCAACTGCAACATGATTTACTGCAAGGACGCCCTGAACAACTACAGCACGGTCTTCTGCAAGAAACACCAAAGCAACTGGCATGGTAACCCGAGCAACTGCAACATCTTTTGCAACAAGGATCCCCCAAGCAACTGGAACATGGAACTTTGCAAGAACTTCCTGAACAGTTGCAACAAGGCTTGCTGCAAGGATCTCCAAAACAACTGCAACTCGGAATCGAGCACTGGAATTTGCAGCAACGGCAGCAACGGCAGCAACTGCAGCCACAAAACATATTACAGCAGCTACATTTGCGTCGGCAATGGCAACTCGGTCGCTTAACATCAATCAAACATCCACTAGAGCAGCAAAGCCATGATAAGCATAGTTTTGAACTGCATACAGATGATTAGTTACAATTTCATCCATAAGAAAGCTTCTATGTGTGGAAATAAGTCCAAATCCTCACAGATTTAAGAAATAGTCAAAATGTGATCCACAAACAATACAATAATACTTGGCATGATCCCTTCAAATTAGAAGAGTAAGATGTGTAACATTGGAACTTCACAAGGATGGGGAAAGTATGAAGAGCAGTTGTAATATATTTGTAAATTTGAGAAACCAGAGAGAGAGAGAGAGAGAGAGAGAGCAAACAGGTATAAATCAGATGATGTTTCGGTCACCCAATTCATTGTGGTTTCGAGTGCACTGATTTATTTGTTTTATGATCATGTTAATAGATTGTTGCTATTTAGTCCAACACCAATAATCTAGGAATCAGAAAAATAACACAAATCTGTGCATATGGATATGAAATTATATGTGTAACTTTGATTAATGACTTGTCTTTTATCTGGTATCTTCTTCCTTTACTTATCCATATCGAAGAATCAACGACTTTAAAATTCATGAAATGGCAGAAAAAGAAAACAAATAAGCAAGTTTCGGACATACTGCAGCCATCTGCACATGAAGCATGATTTCTCGTTCCTTCTACTTCTGTTTGATAAGGTAAAACAGTTTAGATATGATGTAATCCAAGGATAAACATCCATAAACTAAAGTTCCAAGAGACTGACATTGGTATCAGAGGATCTGGTTTCGTTCCCACAAAATTGTTCACACTGCGAAAGTAACAATTTGTAGTCATAAACTTGTGCTTAATATCATAATTGTCATAAAATTGGAGGACAGTCTCAAAAACTGAAGGAGAAAAGCTCTTCTACAAGACTAAAATTTATTTAACTATCTGTGCATGCCAAAGAAAGTATTGAATATGACCCTTTTCCGACATCATTGTGAAACAGGCTTTGGCTGTTTTATAAAGTGATTAAAGTATTAAGCAAGTCTCAGATGGTTCCTATCATTGATTTTTTCAGTTGAAACCAGAAACCACATTGGAGATCAAGGCCACCTTTGAGATTATCAATCAATTCTTGAATCAGAAATGAAAATTGCTGATCACGGTCATGCAAGAACAAGTGGAAGTAATCTTTCCCCATAACAAGGAAAAAGATTTAAGGTTAAGACAACCTAAACAATCTGCTTCAAGTACACACAAATAGAAAGATGGGCAATATCACACTTACTCAACTATATCTGACATAGTGGTGGCGGATCTACTAATTGGTAATGAATGGAATGTCCCAATGCTTATTGATATATTTGGTACTGTTTTAACTCTGCAAATCTGTCAAATTTATATTCCTGCTTCACCCTGTGATGATAGGTGGATATGGGTCAGTAATCCCCATGGTATTGCCCATGCTAAGGCAGTGTACAACTTTGTCAGTATGCCGGCTCAATATGAGTGTACAGAAACATGGTCTGGCTGGAAGTTCGTTTGGAAGATCAAAGTGCCTCTAAAAATTCATAATTTTTTGTGTAAATTAGCTCACTAGAGATTGCCTACAAAAACATTAATTTCCGGTTATGATCCTTCTATAAACACCACCTGTACCTTTTGTGGCCTCGCACCAGAAACAACACAACACCTTTTTTTTCTATGTTCCTTTAGCAACCAGTTGTGGAATGCCTTAAAATCCAGGTTGCATTACCAGTTCGTATACAGAGCCTCATGGGAGGTAGGGGACTGGACGTTGGAAGGAGAAAATCTAGAACCCCACTCAAAAAATAGGATTCAATCCATTTTCTCTTATTGTCTATGGGGGCTGTGGACAGCAAGAAACGACCTACACTTCCGCTCCCAGCAGATCACGTTGACGGCCATTCTCGAACGAGCCCTGGTGAACTCAGACGAATTTGTCTCTATCAACCAACCTGAGGGTCCTCCCGCTGCTGACCAAATCTGGCGGCTGCGAGAGCCCCCGTCTCAACCCTGGTTCCTAGTGAACACGGATGGGCCCTTCGCTAAGCGAGGTGAGGCGGGAGGAGCGGGTTATATTATCCATTCTCATTTTGGTGTCTTCATTTGTGCAGGGGCTATACAACGGAGTTTTCAAACAGTCATTGAAGCTGAAGCATGGGCAGTCCTAAAGGGATTACAACAATGTAGACAGAAGGGACTCAACAGAATCGTGGTGGGGAGTGACTCTAAAACACTTATTGACATCCTCAGAAGAGAACAACCTAATCCATGGACAATCAGTAATATCATGACTACTGGACATCATTAAACACCTTTGAATACACTGAACTACACCATATAAACAGAGATGTGAATCTAGCTGCCGACTATCTAGCTCATTTTGCCAGATCATCCGGGGGTGATCATTTTTGGGAGGATATACCCCCTCAGGGTCTCCTCAGTTTTCTGTAAACCAGACCTTATCTAAGTTTCTAATGATAGCTATAATGACTTCCCTTTAAAAAAAAAATCACACTTACTCTTTGCAACTTCTCATGCAAGAACGAGTGGAAGTAATCTTGCACAGAACAAGGAGAAAGATTTAAAGTTAAGACAACCTAAAATAATATTTCTTCAAGTACTACACAATTAGAAAGATGGAAATTCACACTTACTCTTTGCAGCTTCTGGAGATGGGTGGAAGTCTTTCTAGAGATTGCAACTCATCCTGACAGAAACAAAAATAATTATTTCATAATCTAAAACAGGAAGAATGATGTCCTGACAACCTGGGGTCAGGTTAACATAGAATAGACAATTTGGCATGGCATATCTAGAATTGCATATTTCTACCCAAAATTGGAAATTCAAACGTAGTACAACTGGTGCCTCACACCACGTCTCAAAATCTACTAACTTTACAACACAATCAAACATTTCAACTCATTCTGATAAACTGCTCTGTTCCGACAGTAATTTTGTCATGTGAACTTTGAGCATTCCTTAAAGGGTCTGTAACAGTCGCACTGTTTGCATCTAATAGCATTTTATTTTTCTGTTTCTTATATTATTAAATTGTTTCTAATAGAAGGTATTGTATGCCTATTAGCATCCTTCACACAGAGCTCCAGCTACAATGACCCCTATGATATGTAAACCCACAGGCATTCATAATGCAAATGGGAGATGCATAAATGCTACTAACTGGACGCAGGACGGAGAAAGGACAACGCAGGACAGAAGTAGGCACTGTTGTCAATAACCAGTGCCTTCATCAGCAGCCGAAGACTGATCAAAGCACAAACATAAATTATCTGCACTGCGCACAAGATTAAAGAAATCAAGGTGAGTGCTTCGTTTACGAGTTGCTCTAAAAGCTGTTGCCACATAAACTCCTTCTAAATTTAATGTAATAACATGGGAAAATCAAACAACCTTTTGTTTGTAATACATAAGCGCACAAAGAAGATTACTGACAGTAAAATCTCCACTACTCTTTCAACAGTTGCAAAATCTCCATCACGGAGAAAGAAATGGGTAGAACACAGGAAGAAATGCAACAAAAGAGAATTATTTTCACACGAACATTTTTAAAAATCCAATCTTTGCGGCCAAAGGGACAATTTTGAGGGTACGCGGGAAGGCCGTACCTCGAGGAAGCCAACCTCCCGGTTAAGGATCTGCACCTCGAGCTGCAACCTCCGGCGGCCGCAGAAATCCGGGTACTTGGGCGGCGACCTGGGGCTGGGAGCCATGACGACCACAACCGGCGGTGTCAACTCTGCCGGCGGCGCCGGAGCCGGAGACCTCCTCCCGCCAGTGCCGTAGTCTCCCATTCTGAGTGTACTGACAGTGCCGACTGCTCTCGTTCAGAGCGAGAACAACTTTACTACTACCACCACAGTGCTGCCTACTAAAAGGAGTGCTTAGAATGAGTCAGAGGAGGAGGGAGGTGGCGATGGCGTAATTAGGCGAAACGAGCAGGGGGACAAAGTCTGGAGCGCCGCAGGTGGGGTATAAAGGCGGTGTACGCGCGCGGTGGAGGACGGGAATCCGAGACGGGAGAGGCAGAGAGAGAGAGAGAGAGAGAGAGAGAGAGAGAGAGAGAGAGAGCTTATCCTCCTCCGTCCGCGCCTCCTCCACCTCCTCCTCTGGGCGTGGAAATTGGGGACAGCAAAAGCAGCTGCAGTGGCAGCAATGGCAGCTGCTGCAGCGGCAGCAGTGCCCATAATTTGCTGCTGGTCACACGCACGACTCTCGTCGTTTCTATTTCCATGTAATGCTGCATTCGATCTAATTCCTATTCTTTTGTTGCAGTTGGAATGTAGTGTTGAGTCCAAACAACGGTTCGTATTAATAATATTTATTAATGTTAACAGTAAGAATAGTTATTGACGAGAGATGAGAGCGTGAGAATTAAGGGGAGGGAGGGAGAGAGAGAGAGAGAGAGAGATGAATGATGGAATTACGGAAAGGAGGAGATGCTGAGGGTGCCAACAAAAGCCTGCAGGCAAGTGATGGTACACAACTTGGGCAAAGGTGAGAGAAAGAGAGACGAGAGAGAAAGGAGTGATTGCGTACAGGGAGCCTGCAGAGAGAGAGAGAGAGAGAGAGAGAGAGAGAGAGAGAGAGAGAGA
>LTAE01003559.1:24048-36749 GCA_001647135.1 Pontederia paniculata
GTGGCGAGAGAGAGAGAGAGAGAGAGAGAGAGAGAGAGAGAGAGAGAGAGAGAGAGAGAGAGAGGCCGCACGTGATGTTCAGTTGGACGTGGGACAGGTAGAGAGTAGAGAGTTGGCTGGCTTTTACTCTGTGTCCATAGTTATGCAACATTGGACTAAATCGCATTCTCAAGTTCCATTGCCTCTTGCAAAGTTTTGTTCTCCTCTTCCCAAACAAGAGCCTTTTCCAACGTGGAAATCTCTATTATCATTCAAAAAAATATTGACACTTCATCTTATTAATTATAAACGTTTTTTCTTATATATGATAAAGTAAAATATTTTTTAGAACGATAATAATGTCACTCTTTCACATCAGGCAATAGATATAAAAGATTTCAATTAACTAATCAGATCGATTTATATACTGAATAATATATATGTACGCAGGAAACGTAGTGAACTGAAATTATTCATAATTTTAATTTAACATTTTTATGTTGAACTAAAATTATAAGATTTCGGTTCGAATTATATTATAAACTTCATTTTATCTATATAAAAAAATAGAATTCCCTAATAAGTATTAGGATATTCTCATATGTTATGATAAACGTATCGAGAATCTGATTAATTGATAATAAAAAAAATGATATATATATATATATATATATATGTTAATTATTAATTTTAAATAACTAATTTAATTTGAGAATTAAAATTTGAAACTGTCCTTCTCCAAATAATATTTATGCTATTTAATTACACTTATCAAATCTCAATAAAAATGATAACAAAGTGATGGAGTCCGTATCAGGTTAGTCCGACATGGACAAGACAATCACGAAAATTGAGCACGACATGAAGCCCAGTAATTCGAGTCCGACCCACCTATAAATAATTTTTAATATTTATTTTAGTTTTTTAAATTTGAACCCTAAATTTATATATTATAATATATGTAAATATTTTACTATACTATATGTTAAGAAAATTATAGTAGATTATTATATTTACAATTATATAATATAGTATAGTTGTATAATATTAGCACAGTATTAAATCGGCAAATTTTTGACACGCATGAGCACGAGCAGGGATTGGTTCATTGGGAGTGGGTCCCGCGAGCGTGCTCTTGGGGCGGCCCAATTCCGAAGCCAACGCTGACTTGTGACAAGGTGTTGGAAACGAATAGCGCACACGAACCTGACGAGGCTGACAACTGACACGTGCACGTTCGACCCCAGTCAATTTTTTTAATGGATGGCTAACATTGCAGGAAAATTATATTGAGAGGTTAATGAGTGTGCAACGCTTTATTTTACCACACCTCATTTTTTCTCACACTTTTAAAAGTTTATTAGTGTGGATTTATGATCATAATTCATATCAGAATATTTATATGCAATGTGAGGATGAATGAGCTGCGCTGTAATATAAAGCGCTTCACAAACATTTATCCTTCTATTAAATTCGAATAAAGAAACAATGCATATTTTTCTTTACAATCTCCAACCATTATTATTTTAAATATAAATATAAAAAAACTACTCTAACTAACTACTTATAGTTGATATCTCATTTAATTTAGTTTAAATTTTGATGAATTTTTTATTATAAATTAATTATTTTTTCAGCAGTCGACGCGCCCATCTGGGTTAAATAAAAAAGTCAATTATAAATATATTACTTTTATTAATTAATAATTATTAAATTTCAAAATAAAAAAATGGCTGCTTAGACTGACTTAGATATTAGCTTTTAATATTTTATATTATCAAAACATATAGCTTTACAAATTCAATTAATTAATTATTAAACGAAAACTATCGGGGAAAAGATATCCATTTTTTTATCTATTCGGAACTCCCGATGTTCAGAGTTATTAGCACCTGATTAATTCGACGTCGAGATAAAAAAAAGAAATGATATCTCTCTGATTAAATTAGCGATTTCGAATTTCGAACTCGGAGTTACTAGCTCTCGGTCTTTCAACTCGAAATATACCTTTGCTAATTAAGTGTGACAATCGAACTTGATTGAAAGACATCCATTTTGATTTCAGCATAAGTGTATAATTCTGCATGCATCCTAGTTCTATGATGTTTTATATAATTGTAGATGGATTGATATTTTTGGGACCATCCAATATTAAGTTTTAACTATGAAGTAGTTGTCAAGTACAAATTTGCGGCACACGTATTTACTACATAATCTCTTCATCTGCCTCGTATTTTTATGATAATTTTGAATTCGTTACTGTCCGGGATGTGAAAAAAAATTCAGAATTGTATCCGTTGGGGGAGAGAGAAACAAAGGGAGGAGAGAGAAGGATAGATAGATGCAGTCTGCTGAGTGCAGTGCAGGGGCACAGGGATTGGCACATGTAAGGCCTTTTGGTGATATGTGTCCACAGGGCCAAGTGGCCTTGTACGACCATCTGACACAAAAAAATGTACGGATGGGTCCCTTTGGGACATCGTGGGATTTCTAATCTTGGATTTCCTTTTCCTTTCTGCAGTCCAATGTAGTGTGTTCGTGCGAGTTCCTTTTTCTTTTTCTTTTCAGTCTCAATGAGTGCTTAATGATCTCTGTTTAACATGTTGATTGCAGTCTTTTTTAAGCTAGAAAAAAAATGCAACTCTTCACAAGATCAACAAAAAAAGAAATGGCAGTTTAATCTCTGTTTTTTCTTTCTCTAATAATTCCCGTTCCATGATAGTTTTGAAATATGAAGTGGAAAAGATTAAGAGCGTTTCATCAATGTTTCCCGTTTGTCATACCACACTTAATCGGTTAGTGATCTTTTAGATCAAAACTCTCTTTGACATCATAAGCTATTTAATAAGTATATAGCGGTATAAATAATAATTAATAATTATCGATTAAAGTTTAGATGTTAACTTAGAGAATTAATAAATAAACATTTGATATATTTAAATGTTGAACTAATTTGTGAATATAAAATAATATAAATAATAAATTATTCAATATTATGTGCATTTAAATTTTTTTTGTAATGTGTTAATAATTTATTTCCAATTAAAATTTGATTATATTCATACATAAAATTAACAAATTTTATTTAATTTTTTTTGTTAATGTTCACACTATTTAATTGAGATTTTGTCTAATAAAAATTATATAAGAAATAAATGAAGAAGATATGATAATTGAAAGGCTAAATTTAGAGTAAAAGTTTGAACCCTTTTCAATTTAACATATTAAAAACTTTTTAAATTAACTTACTATGAATCACTAATTAATTGTTAAACATTAATAATAAAAAAAATATTTTTTCAAATAATTTATTTAGATTGACAAATTGTTAAATATTATCTTGAATTTTATTATTTGCTATAAAAAACACAGCCGAAACCAATGGGAATGGAGGTTGGAATTTGGGGAGGGTTTTTGTTCTGAATTCTTGAGTGAGGTGTTATTATTTATCTTTCCAATAACGTACTATACTACTATGGATAGAAAAATTTAAAATAGAATTGCATCAATCACAGATCTGAGAAATAAATAATAAATATGACCTAATTGACATCCTTATTATTTTTTTAATATATATATAACATATTTTTTCGCTCTTATAATTAATATAAAATCAATATTTTCCCATTGCAATTAATCTTTTATAAATAAATAAGTGATAATTACAATTTAATACTTATTTTCTTGCTCATCATTATCGTTATTATATTTTCTAATTAATTATTAATCATATATTCTTAAAATTTCTTCTGCATATATGTCAGTTTTCAATTTCCTTTTCCTTCTCTTCAATCTTCTCTCATAATTCATCATTTTTCCTATTTTTTATTCTTTTTTCTTAATTTCATCATCCCTTAGGTCTCTTCTCAAGAATTAATTAGTCAAAGTTAAAATAATATATTTAAGATTAACTTCACAGTTTGTTAGAGTTTTCTCTCTTATTTTACAAAAGATAAGTACTTGTATACTTATTATTGTAGACGTTCGGCAATTTTGATGAACTTGTTTAAAAGTGGTACCAGATGAGTTCAAAAGCTCAAGCACATTTGTCCATAGTGTACTTTGTTTTGGACTTTTGAGGGATATATCTGTGCCAAGATTTGTTGCTTTTGCATTCATTGGAGAAAAAGTCAGTGAGACGCATAAATCGAGAATGCATCTTTTCTCTGCGAGATGATACGTCCAAGCTTTTACTTCCTGCTACATGTCACACGAAGAACATGCCATGAATATTTATGTTTCCCAACATGAGTGGGGGTGTTATCATGTACTCAAACTTGTACAAGAATTTAACCTTTCACATTAATAAAATTTGAAATATCCCAACACCTCCTTTTATTTAACCTAAGGTTTTAGTGAAAATGGTCTTCCAACTAAAAACTGGTTGAAATATATGAATCATAAATTGCCTTGATTTAAAAGCAATGAGCAAGAAATGACAGTCTATTTTAATATATTTCACGCACTCATAAAATACATGATTTTGTAAGATATTGAATACTGAAATATTTTGACAATTGCTGCTAAATGTGAACTTTCAAGTGAATAAAGCAAACTTCAAAGCTACAACAACTCAATGTCATCATAGCCAAGGCCTTATACTCAACATCTGCCAACAAATAATAAATAATTCATTATTTCTTCTTCTTCTTCTTCTTCTTCTTCTTCTTCCAACTAATTGGACTTCCATCAAGAGTTATAAAGTGTGCAGTCAAAGATCGTCTAATTATAAGATAACTAGCTGAATCAAAATCAATGTATATATGTAAACATAGAGAAGAAAGCCGAAGAAAAATTCCTTCGCCTGGAGACTAATTTAGATAACACAAAAACACGACAAGCTGCATCTCGATACTCTTGTCATGGATTACCCATAAATTGATAAAATATGATTAGAATAAGAAAGATGTGGACTTATAATTGTCAAACATATAACCATCACACTTGCAAGTGATTAAGTGGAGAGTTGTGGTGACAGCCTCACTCGAGAAGTGTGTTGGGAAAGAAGCTTGAAATAATAAAGAACATACGATGTTCAAGATGTGACGATGTTTATGTTTGACTCGACCATTTTATTGAGATATATTAGAATATGTGGTTAAGTGTTAAATATCATTAATTGATGTATGTAAAAAGTGTCGTATATTTCATATCATTTATCATGTCATTTTACGCCCTTCATGTATGTTTTTATGTTCATTTAACATTGAATTATATAAAGAATCGGCGATCCACTAATTTCGAGCTTTATCTGTGTTACAAGTGGAAAAGGAGGTCAGTTCGATCTAATTTGGACATAATAGCTACCTCATAATCGCGAAGGACTTTATAACGACCACTACAAAGTGTGAGGACTACCATCGAGAATCTCACGGTTGCGAGCACAAACTTCATGGGCGCTGTAGAAGACCCCATATTCTACCTATCATTCTCACGGGCGTGAAGGAGCCTTCATCATGACATCCTTCAGGTTCACAGACATGATGGGATCTCTCATAGCCACGATAGAGATGTAATATGTATCATATAGCACATCTTCACGGGCGTTGAATCTTGTTCGCGAGTATGATGATGTTGCTTCCACCTGATTCACGGGCGCGACCCCAAACTTACGAGTCGTTAAATACACCAGAGCCACTCAGTCCCTATTGATATAAATACACCAGAGGGGTCCTAGGAGAAAGCATCATGAACGTTTTGGCCGAACCCTATCATAGAGAAGAAGTGGAATGCTGCCGAACTCGCATGGGAAGTCGAGAGATACCCACGATGACGACGAACTTTGTTTGTATCATCTTATTATTAATGATGAATTCTAGATATTTATTTGTTTGTATTGTTCCTCTAATGGAGTAACTCTAACTAGGGTTGTATCTATCGAACCCCTAGCTATGGAACCCTCCTAGTATTTTATTTGTATGGAATAAAATCGATTACATTAATGTCGTTATTATTGTTTTCCTGAACATTTAGATTTATTGCATGTTAGATGTGTTATATGAGAGGAAGAGTTGCATGTTTGTTATATCACTTTAGAATTAATTTAGATTACCTTATACATGAATACCACAATTTGGGAGAAATCAAAAGAGCCCCGAGTTGTGAAGTTATCTAAGAGAAATTGAAAGGCATCTTAGATTCACTAGGAACATCCTTGATTCATTAGGTCTGAGAGCATGCGAGACCAAAAAGCAAGAGGGTTGGATCTCGCATGTTTAGGGCATAATAGTTAACTCAAGCCTGAAACATTGGTGAGTTGAGACTCGACAGATTCCTTTTAATATATCGTTTGTTTCCTTCGATTTTTAGGTCTAGGAGATCCATAGTTACGATAGTGTCGACACAATACTACTCTATCTCTCTGCCTGAATTGATTGTTATTGACCAATGCCGTGAAAAGGGTGTCAGGCCGTGACCGAGGCTCAAAAATGACTTCTGGAGTTGTCACAGGCCGTAACAGGATTGTCACGACCATGACCGAAGGTAAATTTTAGTTCTGAGACTGTCATGGGCCGTGACTAGCTTGTCATGGCCATGATTAGCTTGTCACGGGCGTGACAAAGGCTAAGAAACCTTCCTGGCCGTGAAAAATACGTTCTAGGCTTGGAAACGTGAAAATCGTGATATGGCTTCAGTCACGGGCGTGACTGACACTGATTTCAGCACTCCCAATTTCAAATCGCGATCCTGGACTCTTTTAACTTTGAATTGATGTCATTTTTTCCAGTGTCTTCGTCTCTTTATCGTCTTGCCTCCTAGATAATAAAATTCAACAAACTAGATAGTTTTTTTTATTTTAAAATGAATAAATGCAAAGAAGAATATAAAATGATGCGTGCAACATAGAAATGAATGCCAATTGGACCAAATATGTTATGAAAAATATGACTAATTTAGCATACATCGAATTCCCCCAAGCTTAAAGTCTTGCTTGTCCTTAAGCAAAATTCAGAGCAATGCTCAAGACTCTTCCATCATAGCATATTTCTAGTAGATCAATACTCTTCTTGCACCACATTTCTCCTGCTCCTCACTAATAATGCACTTTAATCCATCCTTTCACCTCATAGAGTTTCTGATCCACAAACAATTTAAACAATTCTATCACGGTTAATAGACAAAGTCTATCAAACTACAACATTAATGTTGAAGGAAAAAGTATCAATTGAGCTTATACTTTTAAACAATAAGAATGAATATAATTTTAAATTTTATGAGTTTTAACTTCCAATTAGGGTTGTTCAAGGAAGTCCATGTAGCAAGCTTTCAACCGATGGATCCCAGACCAGATGACCTTAGGTCACTAGGATTTAAAGAGTCCCCTACGAGTGTACTTGCCTGGACATTCCCATGTTTTGAATGAAAGGTCAAACTAGGTAGTTGAACTAGCACTTAGCACTTCTTCAATTTGTACAAGGTGATACATGTAGCGGACTTTCCACTGATGATCCCAGAACAACTGGCCTTAGGGCAACAGGTGTTAAGGCACCCTTGGAGCTTACTTGCCCGGACTCATCCAGGTTCTGGATAACACTTGGGTTCTACTTCAACCCCTATTTTCACACATATTTTTTTCAATTTCAGAATTTTTCACATAATAATTTATTTGTTTCACAAATATTTTCACTTTTTTGCATTTTCACAATATTTTATGATAAGCATACTTAAACATTCAATAAAAAGACTGTAATAATCTCGGCTCAAGTACAATAAAGCTGAAAAAGAATTATAGTCTAAGGAATCATAGCCCTTATTAGCAAAATTTACGAATTCAATACACACTTGTGATTTGCATTTGAAAGAACGACACTCGAATTTCATAAATCATACTAGATAGCTCTAGAATATACTTAAATAAAGTAAAAAATTAAGCAAGAGTTAGTAAGATGAAAATAATATTTTTGGGTTTTTTATATTCTTTTTTAGTAAACACTAAACAAAATGCATACAAATGATGACAAAATGCATGAAATGAAAGACAACACCATATGCAAATAAAATGCATGAAATGCAGACTCGCCCAAGCTTAAACTGAACATTGTCCTCAGTGTTTAAGGCTTGACCGAGGGAGATGACACATTGACAATTAAAAGAAATATGCATGAAAAATAAAAATACAACATGACTAATCCATTGGCAGTGGTGGCGAGGTGAAGAATGACACATAATGACCCCTTGGGCTAGCGAATCATCTCGTTAGTTCTGTCCTGGCACGCTCGAATCGCCATCAAAATCTGAGATTGTCATAGTTGCTTCGTTTGAATGGCCTTCAATGTTGTATGAATACATGAAAAATCATATTGTGTAGAGTATGAGGACTAACGGGCATGTTGTCAGTATACTGTAACTTTCCAAGGTGAAAACACTTTTTTTTTCAGAAATATTTTTCTTAAAGGAATTTTCAAAGGGATGACTCCTAGACTAAAAAGTTCACTAAACAAGACTCAAAAACTCCAAGACTGAGACTTTAAAACACAAATTCTCCAAAAACTAAGACTCGAAAACTAGACTTAAAAACTAAGAAACTAAGACTCAACTAAAAATCAGTATTCATGAAAAAATGACGGACACTACTCAAGAGACTAAGGATTATTGAAAACTAGAGT
The DNA here is from genome assembly GCA_001647135.1 of Pontederia paniculata. Classification (NCBI taxonomy): domain Eukaryota; kingdom Viridiplantae; phylum Streptophyta; class Magnoliopsida; order Commelinales; family Pontederiaceae; genus Pontederia; species Pontederia paniculata. Next base: position 32,634 of record LTAE01003559.1, read on the forward strand.
TGATGTGACTCAAGAAACTATGACTAAAAAGAATGATATGATTGATTAGGAACAATCTCACAAGAATGAGAATGTGATGATGTAGGCTCAGTCAAGGTGAAATATCAATAATTGTGCAAAAAATATGCACCCTCCTATCTCCAACCTTTCACCATTAATGATATTGATATGCTAAATTAGTCTTTCTTCTATTATGCTCTCGCACTGTGGGTCCACAAATTTGATGATCTGACTTTGTGACTCCAAAGTCTCTTGTGTTCTTCGATTGTAGGTGATTTTTTGCGATGCCACTGCTTTGAAAGTGTTGGCGCTTTAACCTCTTTGGATGTTGGTCGATTTGGAGACACTACTGCTGTATTGATAGGGACATCAGAAGGTGAATTCCTCTTTTTGACTCGTCCATCTTCAATGGTGTACTTGCTCATCTTCTTGATCCGCCATTGCAGTTTCCATTTCTTTTGATTTTCTCTTCATGGTCTCCTTTTTCTTTGAAAGGATTGTTGTTTGTGGCAAGGACACACAAGAGTTGTTGGGTGCTCCTCATGGTTGTAATTGTGATGTCTAGAATTTTGAGAAGTCAATTGCGCAACTTGCTTCTCTAATGCTTGGAGCTTTGTTTTCATGGCTACAAATTTTCTTGCACCTTAGATGTGTGGCAAAGGAGATGATATTCTTTAGCTTTGGGTTGACTTCTCAGCAGAGTCAATTGTGCCTCCAAATTGGTGATAATATTTTCCTGCATGAGAAATCTCTTTTCAATTGTTGTGATCAGTTGACCATTCATCTCTTCAAGATTAACTTTTGATTCAACCAATGTTTTATTAGCTAGCAATGATGTGATAGCACTTTTATAACATTGTTGCTCTCCATTAGCTATGAAATTTGTTTCTCCATAAATTGAATATGATTCTCTTTGTTAAAAAGTTTTGCCAATAATCCACTCATCACCTGTGTAAGTATGGCTACTGAGTCCATTGAGGGATCTAGTTGCTGAGCTTGCTGAGACATTTTAATGATGTTTTGACTTGGTGTTGCCTCGTTGTACTTAACAAAATTTCCTTTATCCTCTATTTTTGGCAAAGATTGTTGATTATACTTTTGTTGCTTCTTTGTCAATGAAGATAAGATGTTGTATGCATTGTTGAACATGTGATGTGCAAAAAATATATCTTAAAAAACTCGCAACACTAGAAGAAACGTGAAAGTAACCAAATAAGGAAAAATAAAATAAAATAAAAATATTAAAATAATTAATGACACTAGAACATAAAGTTAATTAATTAGTCATCGGCAACGGCGCAAAAAACTTGATGTGTACTAATTATGCAGATAAAATCGCTAGCAACTGCACTAGTCGTATCAAGTAATAGTTCAAATGTGAGTTGAATATCGATCCCAGGAGGACTAATATTATTAACTATATATATATCTAATTCTACCAACTAATGAGAGAAAACAAATTTGTGATAAAGATGAATTTTTAATAGAAAATGAAAGAGAAGAAAAAGTTTGATGAGAAAAGTCTTCTGGATTAGGATGATGCAAGATGAATACAGATGAAATCAGTTCCACCCAAGTTCATTTAATATTTAGATTAACTCAAATTCTTACGAGGATTAGAATCTACCTAAAGTATGATGTCCTATCTAGGATACATCAACTATATCAAATCTAAGATACTTGACTGTTCCTATCAGGATGTCAATCTAATCAATTAAGATTTTGAGATGCATTAAGATGTATTTCCTGAACTATGGATCATCCCTATCCAGGGTGCCAATCTCATAGTTCACATACCCAAATATCCCTATCTAGGATGCTACCTAGATGTGTTATGCAGTGCCTTGACTAATAATTCAAAAATCACTTTTATTTATAAAGAGAAATAAGAGTTTGCTATTCTTATCAAAGATGCTAGCAAAGATTCACACTCTCAAGGATTTATAAAAGAGCATTAAAATCCACATGCATACGCATAGGAAATTCAAAACTAAAATTAATTCAAAGCATGGTTCACAGGTTTATCCCTTACAATGATAATTCTCCAGAAAAGATTTAAAAATGAATCACAATGGAGTTAACCCAAAAAGTTGAGAAGATTACAAACTATTAATCAAACCACTGATACGATGATCATCTTCCTTCATGAATCTGTAGAAATTCTTCTTCTTCTCTTGGCGTTAGGCTTGACTCGAGGCTTTGTCTCTCAAAAATTTCACTTCAAAATCTTTCTTCAATTCCCAAAGTTCAAAAATGCTCTTAGATTGATGCCTTCGTTTCATATTTATAGGTAGGAGGAGTCCTGGAATAACAAACTTTATTTCAGAGAAGATTAGGCTTAATTTGGGGTAAAAACGAGTTTGAAGATAACTATTTAAATTTTTTTCATAAATTGTCATGGCCCGTGACAGGGTTGTCACAGCCGTGTTCGAAGAAAAGTGGCAAAAAACACATCCAGGAGTTGTCACGGGCCATGATATGGGTGTCACGGTCGTGACCGAAGGTGAAAAACTGGTTCTGGGTTGTCACGGGCCGTGAAAAGGGTGTCATGGCCTTGGTCGAGGCTCAAAAATTTCTGGAGTTCTCACAGACCCTGATAGTATTGTCATGGCGATGACCGAAGGTAAATTTTAGCTCTGAGACTGTCATGGGCCGTGACTGGCTTGTCACGACTATGACAAATGCTAAAAAACCTCCTTGGGCATGAAAAACATTATGGGCACGAAAACTGGTGAAAATCGCGATATGTCTTCAGTCACAGCCGTGACTGTTTTGTCATGGCCGTGAGTGACACTCATTTTAACACTCTCAATTTCAAATCGCGATTCTGGGCTCGTTTTAAGTCCGAATTGAGTGTCATTTTTTTCAGTGTCTTTGTATCTTCTCCTCTTGCCTCTTAGACAATATAAATCAACAAATTGTATAGTTTTCTATTTTATAATAAATAAATGCAAATAAGTACATAAATGATGCGTGCAACATATAAATGAACGCAAATTGGACCAAATATGCTATGAAAGATATGACTAATTTAGCACGCATCAACTTCCTTAAGAGTCAAAAACTTGCTGGATACCTAGATAGGAAGTACCATCTCGGATAAGTCAATAGAAGAAGTTTTCATGATGATTGAAAATTTGGCACTCACCCACTAACATAATGATACATTGTCGTCTTAAAACAAAGTTGGCATTCATCAGGTGAATAATGCTACACATATCACTACCCAACTCGAAGCTCTGAATAGGATGATTGAGCAGCTATTGGTAAGGGACATTGCAAATAAAGTGAACACAGTGACCCATGACTTCTGCGGTGAGGGCCACCCAAATCATGAATGACTGACAGGAACCAATGCTGCCCAACATCAAATGGAACATGCTAACTATGTTGCCAATATTTTTTTTCAGAAATAATAAAGCAGGCAACTCAGGATTCTAGCTTGGCCTCATGATGGACCCAAACTCGAGTTAACAAGCCCCAACAATTGTTTCAACTCAAGCATGACCAGAAGAACAATTTAGAAGACACTCTAGAGAACCACATTGGAAGCCAAGTTCATGAATCAAGATGAAACTATCAAGAACCTATAGACGTAGGTTAGGAAACTCACTAATATCATTGCGGGAAGACAACTTGGCTCCTTTCCTAGGGGTACTAAGAAAATTTTGAAGGAGCAGACCAAAGCCATTACTACTAGGAGTGGACTCCAGTTCGAAGGGCCTAGCTTCCCCACTGTCAAAATGAAAGAAGAAGTAAGTGAATAATCTAAGACCAAGGCAGAGACAAGGCCTGCACAGACTTAAGTTAGTAAGTGAATAATCTAATACATATCAAGACTTAGGGAATTGAAAATTATGCAAAAGACTTAAGTTAGTATGGAAATGTGTATAATTGATGCATAGTTTCGTGAAAACATAGTCTTTGCATACCAAAACATAGAGTAATTTCTCTGTCATCAGAATTCCCCCAAACTTAAGCTTTTGCTTGTCCTCAAGCAAATAATTAGAAGAATTTAAGGTCAAATAAAATTGCAATTCAAATCAGCCACACTATGAACCTATAATAGTTTACACAACTCTCCTTAGTTAGTTAGATACCCTCAGTCATCATACA
>LTAE01003560.1:0-30085 GCA_001647135.1 Pontederia paniculata
ATATGTTGTCACGGCCCATGACAAAGCATCACGGCCGTGACTGAAGGATATCACGGCCCGTGACAAATCATCACGGCCTATGATGAATCATTTTTTCCTTTTTCTTTGATCCTTCCTCCGCCATGCATCCAACAGCCCCTAGACATATAGAAAATATATTATGTAGATGTTGACTCTTAAGTAAGATAAAATAAATAAAATATGAAATATGCATGATTATGTTGATGAAATGTATGTAAATTATGCTTAATATACACTGGAAAACATGACTTAATGAGCAATTATCAACCCCCATAAGGGACGGGCGGCTTCGTTGTCCCAATTATTCAAGCGGCTGTGATGCACAGGGGGTACAGATGGGTTTATCACTGGGTTAAGATTCAAGGCATTATCAACAAATTTCCACCTTGACTTGAATCATCTTCAGAATATAACATTTTTCCATGCTCTGCCACCGTCAGCCCCACCTTGGGGCTAATGATAATTTCTTATGTTCAACAAGTCCAAACACTATTGGAACTTGCTGTGAGAAACTGACTTGGTGAACATATTAGCTGGATTATCTGTTGTGTCGACCTTCACCTTGATTATGAGTATAGATAAAGTGATATCTTACATTAATGTGTTTGGTCCTCTCATGATGAACTTGATCCTTGGCCAGACATATAACACTAAAGTTGTCACAAAACACTATAGTCTGATCCTGATGTAGTCCAAGATCTCCAACTAAGTCTTTCAATCGGATTCCTTCCTTCTATCAATGTCATGTATTTTACCTCAGTAGTAGATAGTGTAACTGAAGACTGTACAGTAGCCTTTAACCTGATAACAGAACTGCCCAAAGTGAAGACATAGCAGCCATTGATCTTCTTCCATCCACATCTCCAGCAAAATCTAAATTAGAATAATCAACAAGCAAACACTTTTTACCACTTTCATATATTAGGCCAATATCAGATGTTTCTCTCGGATACCGAAAAATGCACTTTACTACTTGCCAATTCCCCTTTCAAGGATTTCTCATGAATCTTCTAACAACACTAACAGCATGTGCTATATCAGGTCTAGTGCACACCATAGCATACATCAAACTTTCGACTGCACTGGCATAAGGAACCCAAGACATAAACTCATTTTTTTCTTCAGACTGATGTGTCGTAGTAATTGAGAGGTGCACATTTGGAGCTGATGGAGTACTCAAGTATTTTGCTTATGACATCCCGAATCAGGAAAAGATATTTTGAATATAACTTTTGATGCGTTATTTTGTCCCAGAAAATTGTGCCAAAAACTTGATGCTTGTAGACAAATATTGCTAGCATGTGCACTAGTCGATCAAGTAATATATTGTTAAGAGTAAGAGTTGTTGATTCCACGAGAATTAGTTTAATTAACTATCTAATTTCAAGGCTAATAGGATATAACAATGGTGATGAAAAAATAATGAAAAGAAATAACAGAAAAGTAAAGATTAAACTAATCTAATTGATGATGCCTAGGACCTTAGGATGGGAGAAAATATTAGGAACAAACTTAGTTTCCCCTTTGCAGTTATTGATTTCAGCAATGAAGAATAGATTCGATTCTCAGATGGATTCGGAACACCTAAAATATGATCTCCCTTAACGGGTAAACCAATTGTCCTTAACCTAGTAAAATCTGAAAGCACTCCTTAAAAGCTCTATTATCAATCTACAAAGATTAGGATGCAAGGAATTGTATTCCTAAACTATTAAACCACCACAAATCTAACAGTCCTTAATGTATCAGTAAGATAGGACATGGACTGCAAAAGAGATTGGTCATACTACACAAATAATAATGAATTATTTCAATTAAAACTAGGCAATCATTTCAACAACATAAAAGGGTCCAATAATTTCCCTAACAATTCGGACTATTACATACTAGAAATATGGTAAAAAAAGGTTACATTAAATACTATCCGAACAATATGTAGAAGAAAGAGCACTCATCTGAATTGATGATGAACTCCTGCACAATCTTCTTAACGAGTGTACCACACAGGAATTTTCTTAGCAGCCCTTTACTTTATCTCTAGAGCGATGTTGGCTAATATATGACATCACATATATCGTTATTTTTTTTAGATTAAAACAAATACCATAGACTTGATATGAAATGAAATATTTGAACTTTGAATTAGGAATGTCTTCCTTTAGCGTAATTTCTTTTCAATCATTTTAAAAAATAAACATTTTTTGTAGTACATTAGATGTTTATAGTTTTGTTGAGCTGGGTCAAGGATTCTACTGGCTAGATCAAGTGTTGCATTTGTCTTTTTCTATCCGAACACAGCTCCAATTTCATGGTCACTAGCGTTGCACTTTATCTCAAAGGGTAGACTCCAGTTAGATGTTTGTAAAATGGGAGCTGAGATGAGTGCAGTCTTGATCTTGTTGAAAGCATCGATACAATGAGCGTCAAAGTTGAATTCTGCTTCTTTACGCAATAGATATGCCAATTTAGCAATCTTTGAAAAATATTTTATAAACCTCCTACAGAAACTAGTGTGTCTAAGAAAATTTTTTGCTCATTTTATGTCTACTAGTGGTGGCAGCTTCCCAATCACTTCTACTTTGGCTTTGTCTACTTCAATCCCTTTGTTGGAAATTGTGTCAAGGACTATTCCTTGGGTCACCATGAAGTGGCACTTCTCCCAATTCAATACTAGATTTACTTGTTCACACCCCTATAGAACTCTCTTCAAGCTTTGTAGGCAGTCTTCAGAGGATGATCTATATAATGAAAAGTCGTCCATGAATACTTTCATGATGTCTTCAATGAGGTATGAGAATATGGACATCATACATCTCTAAAAGGTTTTCGGTGCATTGCACAAACCAAAGGGCATGCGTCTATATGCAAAAGTTCCATAAGAATAGGTAAAAGTTATTTTCTCTGAACTGATGGATAGATTGGTATTTGTGGAAATCTTGAATACCCATCAAAATAACAGAAATACTTTGTTTGGCCAGTCATTACAACATTTTGTCTATAAACGGTAAAGGGAAGTATTCCTTGTTGACTTGTTTAACTTCCTCTAGTCGACACACATTCTCCATCCCATAGTGACTCGACTAGGTATTAGTTCTCCCTTCCCATTCTCGATAACAATTATTCCTCCCTTTTTTTGGAACTACCTAAATTGAGCTTACCCACTTACTATCAGATATCAGGTAGATTAATTCAACATTGAGCAATTCATAACTTCTTTTTTAACAACTTTCTTGAGATTACGATTTAGTCTCCTCTTCCCTTAAATGGTTGGCTCATAATTCTCTTCAAGTAGAATTTTATGCATACAAAGTGATGAATTGATTCGCTTGATATCATCAATTAAGTATCAAATAGCCTTTCTGTGAGTTCTTACTGCTTTCAACAATTGGGTTGATCCTTGGAAAGAGCTAAGATGACATGATGGGATACATGGAATCTGATCCAAGGAATTCATACTTCAATGTTGGTGGAAGGGGTTTTAGTTCGACTTAGGGTGTGGATTGAAGTTGGGTTACTTCAGTTGATTAGTTGATTCTCTATCTGGTTGACTCTGCAAGGTTGTGACAAACAATTCTCACGGGTGTGACTGATAACTGATTTCATAGCCCAAGTCATCTAGCTCTACTGTTTCAAGTAATTGCTGATCTACTTGAACTATTGACTGTTGATGCTCTTCACAAACTTATAGAGTCTGATCATATTCTGGTACATGTGTTAGAGCTGAAACTTCTTGCACAAATTCTTCAATAAGGTCATAATCTTCAGAAACTACTTCTCCAGTTGGTCTCTTCATAGTCTGAGACAGATTGAACTCAATCCTGTCTTCGCCTATCGAAAATGATAATTTTGTCATTTTTCACATCAATAACAGCACCAGCAGCTGCAAGAAAGGGTCTTCCAAGTATCAGAGGAGTATTATAGTCCTCCTCCATGTCCAAAACTACAAAGTCGATAGTAATGAAAAGCTTTCCAACCTGGATTTGCACATCTTCAAGGATACCTCTTGGGTGCTTGACTGATTTGTCAGCCAGCTGAAGTATCATGTTTGTAGGCTTGGGCTCTCCAGCATTGAGCTTGTCATACATAGAAGAAGGTATGGTATGACACTCACAATGGCTCCTAGATCACATAGTGCTCTCCTCACTTGCAAATGGCCAATTTCACATGGTATGGAAAAACTACCAGGATCCTTCAATTTAGGTGACAATTTGTTGATGATGACTACACTGGCATGCTCTGTCAGGAACACAATTTCTTTAACATCTAGCCTTCTTTTCTTCCACAAAATGTCCTTCAAGAATCTGTTGAAGGTCTTCCACAAAGTTTATCTTGATCTGGATCTTCTTTAGAACTTCAATGAATTTGTTGAATTGTTGTTCTTCTTGGGCTTTCAACATCCTCTGGGGAAAGGCAATATCTTGTGCAAGGATTTCTGGTAATTAGGGGTGAACACGAGCCAAGCCATGCTAGGTCGACGCTTAAATAGGCCAAGTCTATTTAAAAAGTTCAATAAACGAGCTAGGCCAAAGACCTCTCTTAGGCTTAAAAATGAAGCTTGGCGTGACTTGTTTGTTGCATTTAAAAAGTTTAGCCTAGCTTATTAGCTTACTAAGCTATATTTATTAACTAAGATATATTTTTAATATATATAATTTAAATTATATTTCTAGTATAAAAAAGTGTTGTGTACTTTAGTATTGTACACATCTAATGCACCAAAATTATTAATAATCTTGAATAAAAATGACATCGTATATTTTTTATTTGATTTTTTGAATCAAAATTACTAATAATCATAATTCATATTTCACTCTTTAAGATTTATTATATATATTAATTATATAAGTTGGCCTTATAGGCTAATAAGCTAGGGCCAATATAGATGAGCCAAACCTATATAAATAAAAAGGCCAAATTTTAATTTGATACTTGACTTTGTTTGTCTAACAAGGGAAGCCGAGGAAAACTCAAAGTAGGCTAAGCCACAAGATGCTCACAAATGGCCTGGCTTATTTTCAGCCCTACTGATAACTAATTAGTTTCTTAACTTGCGCTAGCTTCAAGTTCTGCATAGTTGATTCTGGCCGGTCAACACTTTCAAGTGGGCTAGGAATCGGTTGATCTTCATAGTGGTCCAACACAAGAGTAGTTTCTTCTATTGGCTCTCTTTCTAGTGATATTTCTCGCTTCTCAAGGTTATAGCTGGGACTTGCTCTCTCGAATTGAATTATGACTGTCCTAGTAGAGTGTGGGGTCATGATGCTGCAACATTAGTATGAAGTGTTATCTGATTGTCTAACAATTTATTGTGTGTTGCTAATTGCTCATCCTTAGTAATCATTTGTCCCTCGTGCCTCATCAATTGTTGTATCATTTCCTCAAGTTTGGGCTTAGGAGGTTCTAGATTAGAACCATGTAACATCAATGGTGGTTGTTGTGGTTGTCTTGGCAGAATCTTGGGCTACCAGCTAGGGTTATGAGTCGGGGGGTTGTGACTTGTGGTGTTCTAATAATGACTATTTCTGTAAGAGAAAAGTGGATGGTTTCTATTTTTCAGGAGTATATTTATCAAAAGGAGGCTTGGTGCAAAATTTTCAAATGTGTTGACTTGATCAAATTGATGTTCTTGATGTTGAATTAGCAGGTTGTAAGATTCAGTTGCATGATCAAAAGTTTCCACATATATCACACTTGGACTTGAGGGTCTACACCATGTTGACTTGAGGTGTAAGGTTCAGCTTTCCTAGGGACCTTTACACAGCTTCTTCTACCTCGGATGATATGGATTTGATGAGCAAAAGCTTATGTTGAGTGTGATGTGTATAAAAGGCACCCAGTTCCAAAATTTTCAAGGTGTGATAGCTCCGGACCCGGGGGCAAGTGTACAATTCCAACAAGTCAACAATTCTTAAAATATAACATAAACACACAACTTCAACCACAAGTATACGGCCTTTCTTCTAGTATTTTAGGGCCAAATCCACAAGGAAATCTGACTTTCATGATTCAACTACTCTATCCTACCACGAATCGAATCAAAAGAAGGAAAATCTTTTGCAAAAAAATAGATGAAATGGAACTTCAATCTGAAAAGGAAAATAAAACAAAATATTTTTGGTGTTTTTAAGATTTAAAGTGAGCAGGAGTAGAACCAATGTGAAGGAAGAAGAATCACTCAAATATGAGAAATAGTCGGGACATGGGAGTTATTTTCGAACTCTAACTTGCTACCAAAACAACAAGCACAACCAAAGATGACCTGAGATATGAAGTTAATAGGTCCAGCTACTCTCGTAGTCAAGGTATGCAATCTGAATCCCTAGAGGTTTTCACATGCTATCCCTCGATGCATTGGACAACCTCTCTTCAATCTACTCTAGGTATCTGATCGAATACGGATCTCTCAAGAGGATTTTGCCTCTCGACCTCCACTCCTCGAGGATGGAATACTAATCATGCCTCTAAAAACTCTACTCCCCTCTCGGATCCTAGTAGAGTCCCCACAACATATCCTTCCCTCTCGGGCAAGGGTTGCAACAAGGTGTAATGTAGTATCCAGTCACAAATCTATAAATATGAGCTACAAATTATTCCTCTTTGATGGAAGAATATCTCCTCTCAGCCCTTACCTTCTACCTAGATAGGAACTACGAGCAGCCTACAGCCACAAAAATAGCATAGAAAACCAACACATTATTCTAAAGAAGATTGAAAAGTCATATGAAACATTAAATCATAAAATGTGTAGTTTGAAATAACAAGATAGAGTTCTCAAATCATCCCATGTCCAGGTTTAAGCGATCAGTCAATAATAGTCATTACAAACATCAAGTGATTGTAGAAACAAAGATCCATATTCAAAATACTAACAAAAACTCAAGATGCAAAAGTCAATAATGCCTCCCAATGAATCCTTCTCCTTCCTTCGGTACAATTCAAAACCAAACTAGATAAAACCCAGCTATGGATCTCTCCTCAGCTGGTAAAACTTTCAAGCTCTCTCCAACGGTGGCTCCTTTCCTCTCAAAATTTCCCACTCCAAAAGTGGTTTACCTGTGTCTTATATACTATGGTGGTTCTCCCTTGCCCTTTTGAGACATGTCCCTTGCCATTTGCTACAAGAAATGTCCAGGAATATGGTAGAGGAATCTTCTAATGAAAGTTTATTACGTCTTATCCCTTTGTGTATTTTTTTCTAGTAGAAATGTCAAGGTATGAATCGGCACAGGGTGCCCCTAGGTCCGATGTTAATGTAAAAGAGTAAGTTAACCTCAGCTAGGTCGCTATAGGAAAACCAAATATAGTCGCTCATAATCCCTCTTAAAAGAGATCAGGGTATATAAAAATACATTTATAGATAGAAAATTTTGAAAAGATGCAAAAGCCATGAAAATTTATGATGATGTGCGAAATAAAGGTTCTAATTCCATGGTGAAAATGTGACTTTGCATATAGAATTTAGGGCTAAAATTTCTGTCATCGGGATTCTACTTCATCAGTTGATTTCGTTTTGGCAGGTCTTATTGATCTTTCGTGCTTTAGATAGTGGTGATTTTTTGCCAACTTTTCAATAATTCTATAGGATTCTGTAGGATCACTTGGCACCGAGAGGGAGTGAATTGGTGTAATAAAATTTTAAACCAATTTTATAAAAATAAACGAGGAAGCTCAAAATCGATTTATCACAAAGATCAAATCCAAAATCCATTGATCAAGAACAAGTGCAACAATGATATAAGTATTGTAAGTAAAGCAAGTAAGAGACAAATGCAAACTCAAGATACAAGAGTTATTGACGAGGTTCGACCCCAACTTGGCCTACGTCACCGCTATGACTTCTCAACCCCAAAACTGTCGGAGACCCACTAGCTTTCTTTCGTAGGGCAAGGAATCCAATTACACCAAACTCGTCATTTCTTCGCTTCAAGAGGTAGACGAAACCCTTCTCCAACGAAACTCACAATCTCACACTTTTCTTCGCTTAAGAGGCTATGTGTGAACCTCTCTTATAATGGAGCACCCTCCTCCAACTTTTTCTCTAGCCTGGGAGGTAAGATGGAAACCTCCCTTACAAAGGAGCTCACACTCAACAAGAATACTCTTGATCTCTCTTTTACAATTTGTGCTCACAACTGAAGAAGAGAGAAAGATTTACAAATCTAAGCATAAAAAGCTTTAAAATTGATTTAGAATATGTAAATTTATGTTTCACTATAAGCCTCTACTCATTCTAACTTTTTGGAGTCTCTTTTATAAGTGTATTCTATCAATATGATTGTTGTTTTCTTCTTGTCCAAAAAACTAGCCATTGTAACTTTTTTTCTAAATATACCCCTTTACTATTTTGGTCATAACTCTTCGGATAGATGTCCAAATGATTTGATGTTTTATTCTAGGAAAAGCTAACAAGATTATCTACAACTTTTGTTTCATTTCTTGACCCCCATCTAACGGGAAGAAGGTCAAATATCTCTTTGAAGTTCGAACATAAATTTTTCAGGCTGAGGTCGATCGACCGACCTTGTGTTAGGTTCAATCGACTTTGATGGGTTCTTCAACTGACATTCGTGGGTTCGACCAATTTCATGAGTTCCTCAACCAACCTTCGCTTCTGACTTCATTTTGGATCAACCGACCTGTTCAAGGCTTGACTGACTTTGATGAATTCTTCAATCGACCTTCGTGGGTTCGACCGACCTTTATATTGGGTTCAACCGACCTTCACTGTTTTAGTCATAACTCTATGCACAAATATCTGACTGATGTGAATTCTTGTTTCTTAGAAAATATAAGAAAATTTTCTACATTTTATCAATTCATTGCTCAATATAAATCAGATGGAAAAAGGTCAAATATGAATATGAGGTTCAGTGCATATAAATTTACCTTGAACTTAATATACCTTCATTATTTTGTATATAACATTTTATGTAGATATCACAATGACAATATTCTTAAACATGTAGAAAGCTAACAGAATTAGCTACAATTAATATATTCATTTCTCAACCCAGATCAAAAGGGAACATAGACAAATATTAAGTTGAACTTTAATGCATATAATTTAACTTTAAAACTTTCACACACTTGTCCCATTTTAACATGCACATATATCTTTTACAATGTTTTCATAAGATTTTCATCACTAAAATAATATGAATATGACACCAAGTCATAAAGTCATTTTTTCAACAACTTCATCAATGACAGTTGTGTCAAACACTCCACCTACTGCATTATCCAAGGCAATGGAAGTTGGGCAGTTCAACCCTAAATGGAACTGATCTAGTAGTTGGCATCTCTCATATCCATGGTGAGGGCAAGAAGCAACTAAGTTTTGAAATCTCTGCCATGCTTCATACTATTTTTCATATCTAGCTGGTTGAAATTGTAGATTTCATCCCTTATGTGAGCTATCTTGCTTGGTGGAAAAAACTCAATTAGGAAATTATGGACCAAGGTGTCCCAATAGCTGTCCCCTTGAGTTTTAGTGCTTTCCACCATAGTTTGGTCTTCCCTCTTAATGAGAAAGGGAAGAAACTCATATATATGGATTCAGTAGGGATGTTGTTGAATTGTAGGGTACCACATATCTTCTTGAAATTATCTAAGTGTTGAGTTGGGTCTTCGGTTGCTGACCTTTCAAACTAATCTTGCGATCAGTCACCAAAGCAGGTTGTAGTTGAAGTTCACATTGGCTATGGGTGGCATTCCTGGAGCTCTAACTCTATTTTCACAGGTGGACTAAATATTCTTCAAGCATCTAGGCCCCTAAGCTGTCAATTCTCCTTCCATGGTGACTTGATTTTCTTGGGTTCCTATTGTCTCTGGTGTGTTTGACCTAATCTGAATAACGTATCTTTCATCTATTGAGGTTTTTGCTCTATATTCAAGTTGCAAACTAGTTGGTGTCTCAAATTCAGAATCCAGGTTGACTGTTGCTGATAATTCAGAAACTCTGAGTTCAGAAAACTTTGATTGCAATTCAGAAATTATTAGTGTTTTTTCTTTGTTATCTTTTGTTGTTTCCTCCTTCTCCTAAATTCTCTATTTATTCATAATAGTAGTCTTGTAGTTCAGGAGCTTCAGGTCTTGGCATGCACTTCACTCAAGTTAGTGATACACCAGAGAACAAAGAAAAATAGGAAATGAAACCTTAAAGAAATTTCACAAGTAGTGATGATATAAACAATGGAACCTGTGAAACTAACAAGTTAAATGATTTCTTCCTAAACATTAGCTATTGCTTCCCGGTAATGACGCCAAAAATTTGATGTGTCTTATCTAGTGTTCAATCAAAATTAGATTCACGTACAAATATGCAAGAAGAATTGTGACATTGTATATGTAGGATAGTAAATAACAATAGACAATCAATTTTAAAACCTAAGACAACAAAGAGATGATGCAAGTATATAGCAATCAATGGTAGTACTTCAGGTATCAAATCTACAAGGAAGCTAAAGAAATTATCAAGAATAAACCACCCTAATCTATCATAACAAATAATCCTAAAGAAAATAATGGAAGTGGACTAAAATGAGGAAGAATATAAACTAACTAATTTTTATAGTTTTTAGGAATTTCAGAAATGAAATGTAAATGATAACAACAAAGAAGAGAATTGAGAATGCAGCAGGGATGTAAGGAATTCTGGAATTAGTACATTTCCATAATGTTGTATAGGATCATCGTCATTATGTAGGGTTTATATACCAAATTGGATCCGGTGAAGAGAAGAATCACATATTTCTTTTCGAGGGACTTCGATCAGAATCTCCTAGTTGATCAACATCGGAGAGTGATAGGAGTCTCGGAGTCTACCTAAGATGGTTTTAATAGCTACTATCGGGTCTAGGGTCTTTCGGCATATGACCCATGCATCATAGGTCTGCAGAACCAGTGATGGAGCTCACTACTAAATCATGTGTAAATGAGAGGGGATGGTTCATTCTCCAAACGTCCTAAACCTTAAGAGAGCAGGTAGATTCCTCATGGCTGCAGGAACATGAAGCATCTGATGGTGGATAGGAACCTAAACAGATCCATCGAAATTAAAATCCATGAACACTCAAACCCATGGATGCCCCTCAGTCAAGGCGTATCATCCAATGAGAGTAAGCGCAAGCAAGAAATAAAATTGGAAGCAATGGATCATTTTGAATCCGATCACAATAAATCCATAAAACTCCTCACAAAATTATTGATTCAATAAATGAAAATCAAATGACGGGTTCATAGAGCGAAGATCCAAAGTAGTTCAACAAGTCTAAAACCAAAATATAATCCTATTTCCTAATAACATCCAGAATATCATATTAGTTACAGCATATATTCATCATCAAAAGGAAAGCATAAAGTTTAAAGTTTCTCATCTTTCTTCGTCTGCAACTTTTGCTTCTCCATTGGCGATCCTCCTCTGCACTGTCTGAACAGATAAAAAATATGTCTGATCTCTAATGATTTCGAGTTACTTTTTCTTTCCTTTTTGGCCTCTTTTATCATCTTCATCTTTTGTTGACACGTGTCTCCTACTGTCCAACCTGAAGTTATTCTCTCTGATTCATCCTCATCAATCATGACCTGGCTCGATTCTCCTACAAAAATAACTTTGTCGTCTAGCGCTGCGATATGCGGGGTCATGAATCTCCTTTGTGTTGGGTTGTGATAGCCCTTTTCTTTTTGAAGGTCCTAAAATAATAAAAAAAAGCGCAGCATCAATCGGCTCCCAATATAGAGATTTGTAGATCCAAATAAAGCATGAGGGTGCTTAATAGAAAAGCAGCAATTGGGCTCATAATGAAGGATCGGGTTTGAAATGAAATGTGAAGACAGGATTAATCACAACCTATAAGATCCAAATACATGCACTAGATGTGTAGCATCAATATAGTTTATCTCATTGGTATTTAATTTTTTTACATATTAGGTTTCATCGCTCATGGGAGAATTGTCTCCCTTGCTTCTGATCCTGTAGGTAAACAGGATAACTAGTAAGTAATGCGGACATTTGTGATGTGGTGACATGCACATGATCCATCTAGATTGAGTCAAGCCAACTCTAAGTTAGAATATAGTGGAATTTTATTTAGTCATGCCTTTTTTATTATGGAACAATGTGATAGTATACTTTTTTTTTTTTACAAAACTTATGAGGTTTTATTTTGAAGTTATTTCTTCTGCATGATGTATTGACGATATTGGTCAAGGATTCTGCCAGGTGGTGGAGTGTGGTTCTGGGGCGTTACAATGACAACACTGAATAAAAAAAATTATATGTACTTGAACAGAGGACTATGTGACAAAGAAGAAAAACATGAAACCTTGACAAAAATTCCAATTCTGGGTAATTCATAATTCATCGAATTTAGTCTCATCACATTACAACACAATGAATTTGTTAACTCATGAAATATACGAAAAATATAAATAATTTGATGAATTTTAATAAGAAACATGACCTTTTGAAAGTGAGAAGTGAGAATAAAAAAAATCAAAAAATCTAAATGTGGAAAAAATAATTTATTTTTTATGATAAGTTCTCAAATGATAATTAATAAAATATTTTTATATAGTTTCATTTGCATGTAGAAACAAAAATGAAAATCAAACTCAAAGTTGTAAAATTTAGCTTGGACTGACTCGCTAGTCGAACCAATTCGACAATTGTCTAATACCCAAATTAGGTCATGGGTCACTCCAAACCTGGAGTGGAGTGTGACCCATCTTTACTGATCAAATCCTATCAAAAATTGAATTTGATTGGTCAACCCAATAGGTTTAGTTGATCTGACTGAGTGAATCCCCACTTCTTAGGAAAATATTGAAGAAAATTATTTTATTTATTTCTATATAAAAAATTATTGAAGAAAAATATTTCATTTGAGTGTACCCAACAGTTTTCTTTTTCATCAATATTTCGTTAAAGGTGGTATCGAAGAAGTTTGAAATATGATTTGGATTACCATTCTCGAAATGATCCCTAAAGAAAATTATGATGTTTAATATATACAAAAATCGTCAACTTGGGAGTTCTGATTTTATGTTCAAAAGTTCATTAGAAAGTATCTTATGGAACGACTGTGTTGTCAACTTATGAGTTTTGATTGAAGTAACTTATATATTAACATGTATTCGTTTAATTCATATTTTGTTATTTTATATTCATTTATTATTAATCGATTTGATCATCTAACAAATTGGTCCAATTGATCAGACTTAATTCGAGGACCTATGTACAATGTTATTAAACCAGATCAGACTGGTTGGTTCGGTTGGTTCAATCACGAACTGGTGCTTGATTTGATTCGGGTTAAGTGCAAAACTAGAATGGACAAGAGACAGATTCGAACCGAAATAAACTAGTAAACTAGTTATCGATGAACTAGCCAAAAAATTGGTTTGAATTCAAGTTTTAAAAAAAACAATTTAAAGAGGGAAATTGTTGTAAAAAATGGAAGAAAAAATTTTATAAACAAAAAATAATTGAATGGAGAAGGCAATTGGAAATAGAAAATAAATTTGGACAAATAAGATATGAAAATCAAAAAAGGAAATAGGTGAAAATAAATGAAAACTAATAGGAAAGTTCATAATATTTTGAATTAAAATAAACCATAATATCATATAAATAATATTAATAATAAAAATAATATATCAAACTCTATGATATTTGGCTAAGTATTAACTTTTGAAACATAACAAATAATTTTAGAAAAATGGGTTCAACTCTAAATTTAAAAAGGAAAATGAAGGTGAACAAATATTATAAGAGATGGAAGGAAACTTTAAAAAAA
The DNA here is from genome assembly GCA_001647135.1 of Pontederia paniculata. Classification (NCBI taxonomy): domain Eukaryota; kingdom Viridiplantae; phylum Streptophyta; class Magnoliopsida; order Commelinales; family Pontederiaceae; genus Pontederia; species Pontederia paniculata. The sequence goes on from LTAE01003560.1 coordinate 13,818, forward strand.
GGAAAAGCATAAACAATAAATAAAATTGAAAATGAAAAAAAAATCAAATAAATATAGGAGAATTAATTGGAGAAAATGAAAATAAAAAAGAAAGGGGTAAAAAAAGAAAGCAAGAGTGAGTTAAACTAAAATAAATTTTAATATAGCATCATTAGTAGTATATAATTAATCAAAGATAATAATAATATATCAAATGTCATTGTTTCAAATAAGCAAACATTACACATAATAAATAATATTTTATTTAATAACTAACTTTAGTAAGTTATTATCAATCCATTGCTACTCCGGTTGAAAGTAATCAAGTTACACTTGAACCAACTCCAAATGAAGAAGGGGTTACACAAGTACAACATGCTCAATCGGAACTTAATGGAAACACTTCAGAAAATTAGGGAATAGAAATTAACAAGGAAAAAAGAAGTTCAAACAAAAAAGATTAACTTTTGAAGAGTGGAGCCACTCTCACAAAATATTAACTGAATGAAAATTTCATGTGTATTGTCAAGAGAAACTCTTTGGTGATATAGAAGTGGAACAAAACACTTACATGATCACATAAGGATTTGCAAACATTGTAAATAAAGAGGCCCATGGCAATCAACTTTAAAAATTTTGGACGAATCATCTTCTACAGACAATAAAGGTGATACATTCGTTGTTGGTAATTATTCATTTAATCAAGATGTTGCAAGAAAAGAACTTGTGAATATGATTGTACATCCTCTTTCGATTGTTGACCATTATGGATTTAATGTTTTGTGGTGCTATGCAACCTTTGTTCAAAGTAATCTCACGAAATATTATAAATAGTGATGTCGTGAAGTTATTTGTAATTGAGAAGGCTAAGACATCAAAGTTTCTCAAGAGGAATTTAAGTCGTATTGTTATAACTATTGACATGTAAACAACAAGTAATCAAATGGCTATTACAGACCTTTTTTATGGTTGTTGGACTTTAAAACATCATCTTGTGAGGTAACTATTTAATTGTTTTAAACTTTTACTTTTACATTACTTATAAATTTTCGAAATTGTCAAGTTCAATATGTATTGTTCTTATTTCTTGTAGATTCTTTTGTATGCCTACAATGTGTAATGTTAATGGCCTTTCACATGTTATACTTGAGTGCTCATTTGATTGGAATTTGGATAGAAAATCATCTTTGATTGTCGATAATTGTGCAACTAATGATGTCATGATTTCATTCATTTTCGATAAGATTCCTTCTTCTTCTTCTTTCATTTTAGGAGGAATATCATTACATATGTGATGTTGTGCTCATATGTTGAAATGTGAATTTTAAAGATGAGTTATCAAAAATTAAGGATCCAGTGGATAAAGTTAGAACATGTGATGCTTTTGAGTTGGAACACCAAAAAGGGAAGAAAGATTTTGGGATGCATATAGACAATTGAATATTGCTTATTTAAGAAAACATGTTCAAGATTGTAAGAGTAGATGGAATTATACTTTCTGATGGTAGCTTTTACATTACCATATAAAGAGGTTTTCTATCGTTTGATGCAACGTGATTCTGAACGCAAATATTATCCTGATGCTGAATATTGAAAGATGATATTGGAAATTTGTGAAAAGTTGGAAGTGTTTTATGATATAATTGAGTTGTTTATGATTTCAACTATCTAATTTTAAATCTTTATTTTTTAAAATTGTGAAATCAAATTAGCCTTGAATGAGTGGTTTTCTTCTTCTATGATGTCATTCAAATTATGACTTTAAATACGTGTTCCAAATTTGATAAGTATAAGGATACATTAATGGAATGATGGCAATAGGAGATATTTTTTATCATATATATAAGATGAAGTTGTTGAATCATTTCTTTCAACGTTTATAGAGAAGTCAAGCAAAAATGAACTAGAAAAGATAAAAAGATTATGTGAAGATTTGCTTCTTGAGTATCAAACTAATGCTATAAGTGCTCCAATTGATTCTTCATTTTTAGCTATGATTGAAAGTGCTCCTCCTCGAAAGAAGTAAAAGTGGAAGTATGCTTATTTTGATTTGGTAACGAGAACTTCTTTAGAAAACAACATGAAAACAAAATTAGATAATTATCTAGAGGAGCATGTTTTAATTAATAAGTTCAAAAAAGGAGTGTTTGACATATTAGATTATTGGAAGTAAATTGATTAAAGTATCCAACATAAAAAAAAACTACAAGGGACTTCCTAGCTATTTCTATTTCACTAGTTGTATCAAAATTTGCATTTAGTAATTAAGGTCATGATTTTAGTCCTTATCGTATGAAGAAATAGTCAAGGCTTTGATGTGTTATCAAGATTGATTGTAAAATATATTAAAATATTCTAATCTTTATATACATTTATGATTATTATTCTTTTTTTAAAATAAATTATGATTCTTGCTAAGTTCTTCGAAAGCAAAGACTTCATATAGTACAATTAATAAGAATGAAGATGCGGATGAATTCATGATCAAAATGAAGTAAAACAATGTAAGCTTTGTGATTATTGCTTATTTGTTTAGTAGAATATATTGATCAATTATTTTTTTTTTACTTTGTAAGAAGATTTGCAAAATGGTGAAGAATGATAAATATATTTTTTGTCGTGTAAAATGAAAGTGATTAAGAAGGGCATGAAGACTTGAAGTTATTTTTTTATAATTTAATTGAAACAATTTATGATATAGAATTTGTATGAAATTTAAATTTATGATGTGAAAACTTGTGTCATAAGAGTTGGAACTTTTGTTGGCGTAACTTATGTGATATTTTTGTAAATTTTTTATATCAATAATAGTTAAGTACTGTTTGTTCTTAACTGAATATTGTAATGTTCAAGATATTGTGAATATTTTTATAATATTTGCTTATTTGTAATTTTATTATAAGTTTGAATATAACTATTTAAGTACTATTTGTTCTTAAACGAGCACTGCAATGTTCAAAATACATGTATTTATTCAAAATTCTTATTTGTAATTTTATTATACCTTCGCTAAAATAACATATTCTTGTATTAAAATTCAAAGAATCGAAATTCTCACAAAATTCGATATCCACGGGGACAAGGGTGGAGAATTAAAGCTCCCCATTGTAAGAATTCGGGGCGGGGTCAAAGGCATGGCCAGGTTGGCGGGGGCAGGGCTAGGGTCATATTCCCCAACCTAAAGAGGGTCGGGTGCCATTGCTAGTGGCATGGCCAGTAAATAAGGCTCCAAACAATAATTTTACTATTAGCTGTAGCACGAACGTAAACCATGACTCAAGAGTCGAACACGAATTTTATCCCGAGAAGTTAAGAAAAGAAAGCTGGAGCTGGAACCATGATCATAAGCGGTTAAAATTCGGATCAAAACATAGAAACATATACAGCCTGTTTCTCTAGTGAAAGCAAGCATGTAACCCGCCAGCTCAATAGCTCAATCATTCGGAGGAAAAATGGACATGAACTGATGTACTTAAAAGTGACAAATGGATTTGCAGTGTTATGCCTGATTCTTCTTCCTTTGACTGTCATTTCCAATATCGTTTCCTGATGAGATGTCTTGAATAGTTCCCAGAAGGTATGCATGGTCAATTGCTGACTGGGCTTCACAAATAACTAGAGCTAACTTGCTTGAGACAGTCGCGAGGTCTTCATCCACAAAGGCCTCCCCAAGATGGCATTTCCATGCACAGAAAGATATGCGGCGTTCAACCTAGAAAAAGTTCAAATAAACCATCAGTATGACTAAAAATACTGTGTCACAACCCCAGTAAACAAACAGAGGATGTATTACTTGTCAGCATCGGGTATGACCATTGGATCATAGTGTTCCTCCCTATGCTCCATATTTGGGATTGCATTGACCATCGGTGCCATTTCTGCTGCACCTTCAACCTGGAAACAGAAGTATTTACACAGTGAGGTGATGTTGAAGAACACATGTCACGGTATGGAAACACAAAAAGAAAAGGTGTTAAAAGATATAGAACAATCAAGCACCACCAACTGCCAATGTGACAAGAAACAGATAGAAGATGCACCGAGGCTGGAGAAATACACCTGAATGGTTGCATATCCTATTCCTGAAAAGAAATTATATTTCCAAAAACTTGTTTCATGCATCAAACAGGTATGTGAAGCTCTAGGTTATTCCTGTAGAGAGCTTACGATTCCGCTTTAAGATATTTCACCCTCAACGGTCTTCAGTCAATTATCTTTCAAGCTCAAAGCAAAGCAGCTCTAAAGTGTATTTATAGTCGGAGAACTAAGGTATAATCATTAACATAGTCAGGAATTGAGTCTTACAACTCAAAACTTCCAGTTGCTAATAAGAAATAAGAGAATATGAGTGACTGAAATCCAACATAAATAGCTTCCAACCTAATATTCCTATGAAGATATTTTTTTTAAACTTGGACTACATCAATAAATTAATTCAACGCATTTAAGGTAACATGTTTGACACATATCAGACCTTGCATTGGTGTGTATTGCATTAACGTTGCGAACAAGAATTCATGAACTCATTATGTATATTCTTGATGTAAAGCATAAAAAATGGTTCAAGTTCCAGTTAAACTGAGGAAACTACTGCTATAACTAGTCCTTCTCGGCGACTCTGTCAGACCAGATATTTGATCAGCTTCTCATCCTTCTAGACTGCCTGAGTGGGATCCAGACTCGTGATGATAATAGAGATGGTTGGACCTGGGCGAACAGCAATTTTTCAGTCAGCAGGGTTTACGCCACTATTTGTCGCTCACCTCAGGTGCAGGACATGGAGCTCAACCTGGACTGCCATCACAAATGGCATGGGCATGCACCTGTGAAGATCAAGATATTAATGTGGCTGCTCCGGAGGAGACTGCTGACCAGAGCCTACCGTTCACGTTGAACACCGACCACTGACATGAATTGTGGATTATGCGGGAATGATATGAGGACACAACCATCTTTACTTTGGTTGCATGAGCAGGAGGGTGTCGGAGACTGCTGGCAAGTCTTAGACGGACGACAACTCGGAGGGAGATTACTAGAGGTCATTCAGGGCCGGTGCCAGGCCAACGCAGGGTCACATCTACCGCTCTAAACACAGCACAGCTGAATCGATGGCTTATCTGTGGGCCATCTAGCTTCAATGTAAAGCTTGTACCTTTAGGGGCAAACGATGTTATGTGGATAATATAGTACACCATACCATGGATTTTTTTGCCGAGTGGGGCATTCAAACAAACGATATGTTTGGACCTACCTGTTTACATATTCAATGAAGCTGGATTACTATCACCTTGATAGCCATCATTTTTTTCAAAAAACTAGTGCTATAACTTTTTCCGTAACCATAAAATGCTAATTCTTGAAAAGTGCTGAGAAAATGAAAGATGCAGAAGCTTAACTCTAAGAACATCAAGGCATCATTTGGTTGGAGAATAAGGTGAGAGAAATAAGAAGTTACATTTTAAAGGGGAAGCAGGAAGGTGCAGTCCTTCCATTGACTGCAGCTGTGCGATCCACACCGTTGAATGTAACAGACAATCCAGATTGATCACCTTTTAATCTAAACAACTCAAGTGGCGGCCATTATTTTCTGGCTTGCCTCTCTCTCTCTCTCTCTCTCTCTCTCTCTCTCTCTCTCTCATCATCATTGCAGTTTCGCGCGAATCTGCAATCGCCAAGCAACCCCGATCATCAGCTTCACGCTAGCAACCTCCCATTGCCCTCTAACTCCTCTCATCTCCTGTTTCCCTCTTTCGATTTCTTTTTCTTTTCTAGATTTCTTTGCTTGACAAAATATTCCTCCTAAAGTACACTCTAATTGAATTTTGGTTAAAACTCCTCAGAGGCAGTGATCATATAGTCTTCCAAAAAATCTGATCTATATGAAATGCAGTTAATTGTTCATTGTTCATACAAAAACATGAGAGTCCCAAATGGTGTTTCGGAATCGATATTTTAGCATTTCCCATTATTCCGTGTTGCAATTGCATCTGCAAAGATCCATATGGTATAAAACGCTGGTATGGTTTATTGGATAATGAACAAATTGAGTTGAGTTCAGGAGTTAAAACTTTAACTCTCATTCTTTGGCTAACAATGCAGAACTTTTCTCGAGATATAAGCTTTGTTCTCTGTGCATGTTGATATCAGAAACAAAAATAAAGAAATAGATTAGATTGATTTAACTAAAGATAGAATGGGATGCGAAGATTTATATATAGATGGCAGTGTAGAAATTGCAATGAACATGATCTTTGGGCAAGAATAGAAAAAAGCAATATAATTTTCAGATAACTGAGACTAGGAAAAATCTTTAGTCCAAATCTGGTATGAGCAACTAATATGGCATGAATATTTTGTTAAGCTAACATATATCTAGATTAAGGGCAAGAATCAGATCAAGAGAGAGTTAGGGTAGAGATCGAAAGAGGGCAATGCGACATCCACAAGCATGAGGCAATGACCATCATGGCCGAGGGGTTCGCGAACACGAGTGCAAGAGTTTGGGGCTGAACATTGAATGCGAGATTGGGAGGAACAAAGGAGGAGACGACCATAGACAATAAAGAAAGAAGCATCATGTTCACACTGTTTTGTTTCCACTAAAAGGGATTATCAATCTGAGTCATTGGTCAGTTTCAATGGCGCGGATCGAGGCACTGCACATGTGCAGTCCAACGTTGGACCGCACACTCCTTTTACCCTTTTATACATATGTTTTTCTTTGTTACTCTTATTTGTGTTTCGTTAATAAATTAATATTTGAGGAATTACGAAAGTTTTATTCTAGGTTGTGTTTGGATAATTTCCTCAAAAAGAAAGAGGTTGTGTTTGGATAAAAGTGAACAAAATAGAATATTATATGACTATTTTATCCTTGTATCAAAAATACTAATACTTTTTAATTTGTTAATCTACATGATTATCTTTGGTTTCTTAAAATTAATTTATTAAAAAGTTTTTCCATTTTTTTACATGAAATATCAGTAAGCACTTATTCACATTAAACTTCAGGTGATATAGTAGCCAAGCATTAACTATTTAATTAACCTAACTGTGCATTAACTAATATCTAAAATAACTAGAAACCGACTCCATTAACCAAGATGAGGAGTCCTTGAGATGTACGATGCTAACAAATAAAAATTCCTCTCTGCTCGTCTTCTCTACAATGTCAACAAAGAACCAGACTCGCATTAACCAATCTCCTGAACTCTCTCTATGAAGAACCACGAGGCATTACTATAGGTGGACGATGAGGAATGCCCTCAAAGTTAGATGTCAATGACGTGCATCAGTGAGTAAGAAGTCGATCAAAGCACCCGTGACAAGAAACTCGCAGTCCAAACCTGAACAAGAATCATCTTGATGCTTCATCAACAGCCATTGGGACGACGTCATTGAAGAAGGCCAGACCAGGGGTCATGTGCATTGGACCATACGACGTTGGGATTTTGTGGCGTCGTTCGGCGTGGAAGAAGATCTGGATCTGTGCAGTTGCAGAATGGAAAGATTATATTCCTATGTTTCAGACCAGGGGTCATGTGCATTGGACCATGTGACGCTGGGATTTTGTGGCGTCGTTTGGCTTGGAAGATATGAATCTGTCCAGTTGCAGAACAGTAGAATGACCTATCTATCCTCATGATAACCTCATGAAAGATTGTATTCCTTAGTTTCACAAGAATTTGGTATCCATGGAGATAGGCTACCAACAGGATTAAACAGGCTTTGGAAGCTGTGCATTTAAAATCATGAATTAATCCTACTCTACCGAGTGTTTGGTGCTTTTATGCAGAATAAGCAGCTATACAAGTATATATTCCGCTTCGAAATGGGGCCTAAATGTACATGATGAGAATAATATATTAGAAAATTAAGATCTTTGGTTCTATGCAGAATAATTGATTAAGAATTTCAAGAAAAAGGCACTAACATAATAAAATGTAAAGATGAGAACAAAAGATCGTGCCTGTTGAGGGTATTGACCGTATCCAGCATAACCACCATATGCATACAATGACGGATCTTGCGCAGCCCCATAGGAATATGCATCATATCCATAACCGTAATAAGCACTTGCCCACTGGTTAGGATCAGCATGTTGACCCCATGCAACAGTCGTATCCTGCAGTTTTTTAGAACATGATGAGATTCTAACTTGAACAGTAAAGGATTAAATGAACCGGCGGAACTAAAAATATTATCAAACATCTAATGAAACGGCAGACGAGGATATCACATCTTTTTTTCACATGCCCGACAGCCGTCGAGGTATGGTGTAGTTCGGGACTCATGGGTATTGACACGTCAGGGGTCGACAGTTTCTGGGCTTCGTTGCATACCAGCTCAGAGGGGCGACGAGTGTGGGCAGGGGCCATGGCCACCAAATGGGCACTTTGGTTGCAGCGCAACCGCACAGTTTTTGAGGGTGAGAGATGTTATACAGAGAATATTGTACGTCATATATCCTCACTAGTTGAGGAATGGGGCATTCATTAGTTTCTTTTTGTCTAGTTTTTGGAGGAGGGCAGGGGAATCATCTTTTTGGGAGGCTTCAGCCCAATTGGAAGCCAACCACACTTGTACATTCCTAATTCGCAATTAATACAAACGGATGTCTACCAACCTTTGTAGGCATCCTTTTCCCTTTCAAAAAAAAAAAATTAACCGTGATATTGTATATATACATACACACACACTTGCTTATATCTCCAACTTGCATCACTCTATATGCATCAAGAGCAAGATTCAATTGTGGCATTAGAATCTTATCCATTAGCCTAAAAGAGATCGACATGCTAATGGACATTTAAGTTATACCTTTATGATATTTTTAGGAAATGATAAAATTGATATTAACGAAAAATCTGCATTATATACCTGCTTACTTGATGGACTTCGACCCCACGAAAGCCTCACCATTTGCTGCCCGATTATGGAGCCATGCATCTTCTGTATTGCTTCCTCAGCAGATGCCCTATATGACAAAGGCAAGAGAAGGCAAATATAAAAAAAATAGCTTCAACCATGATAAGCAGCAGTGATGTCAATAGTCATGTAAATTAATTGATCAAAACAGAAAAATTCATGGGCCTAGGAGGTTGAATGAGTGCCCAAAAGTTTAACTTGAGGACATCAAGAATAGACAGTCTAGGATTGCATCTTACCAGTGTTGTATCAGCATAACTCAGATGGTTTTCTTTTTCTTTGAAAATGTCAAGGATGGTTACAATGTGTAACTATCCCTCAGCTGGTAGTTATTTGCTGACATATGTGTCAATAACAGCAATAGTTTAGGTAAATTTAAAAGCTACAGTACCTCTCAAAGGATTAAAAGCTTAGTGATCCAAATTATCTGACATAGCTGTACTTGAAGATTGAAGATTGATCACAAAAGTACATTTGGCAAACACATATATAAGTAGCATACATCAACACGGATGAGAAGAATGCCAATCATAACACTTAAAACTTTTGAACAAGCTGAAGAGTGAATTGTCTACTTTTTATATACCTTGCTGCAAATTGTACAAAGCCACATCCTTTACCAGCTGGAATTTTAACGCTAATAGGTTCCCCAAATTGTGTGAAGATCTGCCTTAATTCCTCCTCTGTCACATTAGGGTCCAGACCGCCCACAAATATCTGTATGAATTCGGAAAGGACCTTTAAGAATGTTGACATAAAGCATTAAGATGCCCACAAAATCTACATTGACATACAGTTGTATTTGTAATATCACTATCTGGCGGAACTGGTGGCAGTTGTGGTACTGTATATGTTGGTGCAGGATATACAGCTGCAATCAAACAGCAAGCAAGCTCAAAAATAAAATACTTCGAACTGCTTTCAAATTTTAAATTAGAAAGAGAGAACAACTTGCACAGACAGGAGTACTAGATAAATGGATTTTACAATTCATCACATTAAAAGCATAAATAAATGAGCTCCCCTCAATAAATATATAGGCTCCCCTTTCAAGAAAGCTCCCCTCAGTAAGCTAAATAAATGAGCTAACAATAACAAAAGTTTTAGTGGGATGTCCCATGTAACCAAGGCAAAGGTTACCTTCTTTCTTTACTTTACCATTTTATTGCCTAATGGCTCATTAAACCTGTGTTGTCACAAAGGATTTGCTATCTTATTCATGATGTGGATATAAATTTGTTTTTTTTATTTTGAAAAAGAAAAGGATGGCAACCTTTTTGTAGTCATCCACATATATATTAAAATTGAAAACTATAGAATTTACAGGAGGCTAAAAAGGACCAAAAACGGGGCTGGGGGTGCAGACACCCGTAAAAAACCTATCTGAGGCCCCACTCACTAATCAAAAAAGACACATGGTGGATATAAATTTGTTATTTGCTTCTCAAAGGGGATATAAGCATAAATTAATGATCACATATTTTCTTACGCAACTTTGTAACCTTTTTTTTTAAGACAACTTCAACACAAATCATTAACTTTGCCATGATTAAGAATAAACAAAGAAGGCGAAAAAGAAAGGGAGCAGCAGAGAGGAATAACATGAAGACAAAGAGATTTCAAATCTGACTTAGAGATCAATGTTTCGCAACATTATTTTTTTCAGCTGATGTTATGCAACATTATAGACTCCATAAAAAAGTATAAATAATTCAAAATGATGTTGAGAATGGAAAAGGTATGATCATCTAATATTCCTAGACAACATACTTTGACTCAACTTTATTTAGACCACTCAGGAAAGCTAAACTGAATGGTGAGGACCATAACTTCTAAAGATTATATCAGATTTCGTTAGTTTGTTCCCAACTAATAGTTTGACTTGGCGTGTTTGGCTTCTATAATCATCATTACAGTTACAATTACGATTACCAAAAGAGAACAAGGTCATGTAGTCCAAAACCTCTTTTTCTTACTAGATTTGTTTATTTACACACCTCATAGATCATTAATTAATAGATGTCGGAAGAAATATGCAAATACGAAATTGTTATAGAATGTAAAAGAAGACTGGGCATCAAATCAAGTGGACAAATTTCTTTTCCCTATCTACCTAAATAAAAACTACCTTTTTTCTAACAAAAAATTATAAAGGTTGCCTTTTTAGGGTGGAGGAAATATAAAGATCACCTTTGACAACTGAATACGGTTGTTGGATACCAGTAGTCTTCTTAGGCGTGGCTGCACTAATTCGCATAGGTCTAGAAGAGCAATATGCTCCATTCATTTCAGTCATTGCACGGTTCTTTTCTGTCTCATCAGCGAATTTAACAAAACCATAACCTTTTGATCGCCCAGTGGTAGGGTCAGTAACAACTTTGGCACCTCTAACTGATGGATAATGAGCACGAAATGTCTCCTGTAGCAAGTAATCTGTGACATCTGGTGCTAAGTCACCAACAAAAATAGAATGATCAGGTCCCGCATCAGGCCGTTTTTCACCAATTCCAAAGGAGGCCCAATTTAAACGGAAAGTTTGTTCAGTCCCAGGCATTTGTGTCCCATTGTAGGTCTGTAAAACTCTTTCTGCAGTTCCATGGGAAGCAAATTCTACAAATCCATAACCTTCAGGAAGCCCAGTTAATTTGTTGCGAATAATCTTTATAGAAATTACCTGCCAATAAGTAACAGATTGCTTAAGTCAGAATCAAGCATACCTGAAAATGCCAATAATATATGAACTTATAAAAAGAGAGAGGCTCTCAAAGAAACAATTGACTGATATTATAAATTGTAGACTATTACAGATCACTCGCTCATTAACTCTGACTCTAACTTTAGTGGAGCATAACGAAACTTCTCTTATATCTCATGTGAATTAGGAAAATAGTCAAATATGCATCAGTCCACAGAGTGAACCTTTTGACTGTTATCAAAAGAATGTGTTACACGTGCTCCACCAACATCATTTTTGCATCATCATAGATTTGATGATCATATGAAGTTATTTTATATGTTAATATAGTTATGTATGCATATAATCATTAACTATTAGATTAAGGATTAATGACCAATAAGATACTGACACATGACATAAAGAAAATTATGTGTAGATAATTATGAATAAATTATTTAATTTATTGATAACATAATATATATATATATAATTAGTGTTAAATATGATTAATTAGATATAAGATAGCTATTTTAGCAAAAACCATTTTGAATGGACCTTAACTTTGACCAATTGCATTTCAAGCCGCCATTAAGCTAGCAACTCATTACCAACTCACCTTAAGATTTTTATAACCGCCATATATAGTCAGAAAATTCTGTAAAAAGTTACAGATATTATCTTTACTTCACTACTACAACTAAAAAATTACCAGAGCTAAATAGCTAGCATAGAAGCCGGAAAAAATTCGACAAGAGCAATCAGCTAAGGTAAGAAACTTCATCCTAAACTGATTCTCTGGTTCTCTATTTTTCTTTCTTGGTATCTTGTTCTTCATAAATTATGAAATTTAATATGAAGCATCGTATAAAGGTAGCTTTCAATTGTCTCTGATTTTAATTAAACTAAAGTTTGTATAAGAAGTTATGAATCAATCTTCACTGGTCACTCATCCTATCCTGAGGAAACTACAAGGTCTGATTTTAAATTAAGATATAATTTGGTCTTAATATTTGAATTTGTATCTATTAATATACACTATGTAGAGGTTCAAATAAAAATGGAATCAACAAATTAGGACATGTATATTGGGAGAAAATTTTTTCAATCTGTATAACCTAGTATGCCAGAATTTAGAGCAAGCAGAAAACATGACCTAACTTTTCGGATTTTGTCAAGAGTGATTATAAGGAGTTAAACTTTGAATTTTTATGCTTAAATCTACCTGAAGTCTAGTTTCTAGCAAAAGGATATCTCATGACTTGGAAATGTGTGATACAGTTATAATTTATTCTTCCAGTGTCATTCAATCTGTCATGACACATATTTGGGTGAAATTGTTTAAATTGCTAAATATTATTCACTAAAAAATAATTCATGATACTCACAAATAATAATCCTCAATAAGTCTTGTTTCCATCCTAACAAGAATTATAACATTTAGTCTTGTGTTTTAGAAAATATGAATTATTTTCTAACAGCCCTTAATCTGGAAATTATTATAGCAACTTGCTTAACATTAAGAGACTAGTAATTTTAGTGGAATGAGTACAAGTGTGAAATAGGTATCTATATTTAAGGACCAGAAAGTCATGAGCATTATCTATAAGATATTGCATATATTTTAGGGTTCATAAGTATCCAGGCATCATGATCCTTTATTGCATAATGTCAATATTAGTGAATAAAAAGTGAAATGATACTATTATTTGTAAGAAACAAGAAAGTTATAAATGGAAGGGAGGGAAGCTAGTAAATCTTTCTAAAGAGATAAAGTACAAGGTGAGTGGGTAAAATTATAACATAGTAAAAATATTATATGTTATTTTCTTTACTTATAGTGATATTTCCAACAAGAGCTATATATTTATGAAACTCTATACTTTCAGAAGTATGTTGGATAATGAAAAATGATTATAATATATTTCCAAGAATTTCATATGAGATAAGGTTATGAATTCTTTATGCAAAAGTTTTAAGGGAAAATAATGCATGCGATGTTAATATAATCTTTATTTGAGATATGACATTTAATGTGTATTTTCTGCATATTGTGAAACCCCTTGTGTTCAATTGTCATACTAGTTGAAATAGGTTTTTGGGACGGCATTCGATATACCAAAGCCTTTGAAGCGTATATCGGATGTTTTTTCCATTTGGGGGCTGCTCTGCATGCACGTATTGACCCATATTTATTGCTCTACATTGTTGTATCAACCCATGATTGTGAAGCTCCGCTTAATTGTATCAGCCCATGACCATGAAGCTCTGCAACACGTATTGACCCACGTTTATGCTCTGCGTGGTCATATTGACCCATGTTGTAGTATGTGCAATAACACGTGTGGGATTTGATCTTTTTTTTTAAGGGCAAAAATAGAATGTTATCTTGTATATCATAATACTGATTTTATTATATGTTACATAAGGACTTACGTGATTTAAGAACTTTAATTATGATAGTGATTTAAATTTTTTGCTCAAAAAGAATGTGTGTTTTATTAAATCAAATAACATTTGTATTATTCCCCTATGTTGTACTTTTATTCCACTCACTGAGCTTGTTGTTTGCTCACCTTACCCTTGTTAAATTTTTCAGATATTGGTAGCTTATTAAGTTGAGGTTACTCAAGTCCTACTTTTGCTACATATAGAAGAGATCGAGCCGTTTGAGCACTTTCATTTCCTTCTATTTTGTTTTTGAAAGCATGCATGTATTTTACATACATAGGTTTTGAAAATGATGTAGTAACACTATGTGTAAAGTATGAATACCACTTACCCTTTTTGGAATGGTTGGTTTAGAATAGCGTGTGAAAAAAAAATGGTGATGTGTGAATGTAGGATATTTTGTGTTTAAGTGAAATTTTTTTTTGGATAACTCTAACTGTTATATGTAATCACAAGTAGTGAGATAATACTTAAGGGAGGAGGTTTTGCAAATTTTATTTTGAGATATGCTAAATGAAATCAAGAGTTATAATAATTAGGATTAGCATAATAAGGAGGTCGGGTGTGACAATACGATTTTATAGAAAAAAGGACCTATATAGTGTTCACAGTTCCACATCAAATCTGAAATACATTTAAGTGATTGATCTTGATTATCGATGAGAAAACTCTTAAAACTTCTTTATGATTCAAAATATTGTTCAAATAGACTGCAGTATTTGACTTAATTTTCTACAAAGGACATAACAGGCAGTCAAGTAGCTAAGGATTCTAACATCCTAAATCAAGGAATCTACATGGAATGGGCCAAGAAAAGAGTGAGCACCTTGCTGCCCTCCCGCCATCGCCTTACACGTTGTTTTCAGCGGATGGCGTCACCAGACCAGCAGAGCACACGCCTCTGACGAGCACACTGGACACAACGACGAGCGGCACTCCAACAAGTAAGACCCCAGGCAGCCCCTTGGCGATGCTGGCAGTGAGTGAACCTCACACCGGTCTTCCGCTGGCCAGAGGAGATCCACTACACGACCGGGCAGCATCCGAGATCGCAATCGTCGCGGCGGCGGCAGATTTTCGGGACTGCCAGAGTTCACGTAGGAGGACAGGTCCAGAGGGAGCACGCAGGAGCTCCAGGATCTCGAGAGCCAAATCAGTTTCCCAATGAAGGTTCTCTCCTGGAATGTTCGCGGCCTCGGGGAGGCTGAAAGGCGGCGCTCGCTTGCCAGATATTTGAGCTCATGGACCCCAGACCTGGTGCTCCTCCAGGAAACGAAGCTCACAGAGTGTGATGACTACACGTGGGGCCAGATTGGCGGGACACGGCTGACCGGCCACGCCATTCTCGAATCTGTGGGACAATTTGGGGGATGCATTATTGGTTGGCGTGCCGACACCTACGACGCCGTCAGTTGGTGGAGTGACAGATTCTCCATCTCAGCCCACTTTCGACGAAGATCAGACAATCAAGAGTACCTGGTCTCTTGTGTTTATGGCCCTCTCACAGCGGCGCTACGAGGAACTCTATGGGAGGAGTTATGTGTCGTCCGCTCACGCCTACCTGGGACGCGGTGGCTGATCGACGGAGACTTCAATGTCACCCTCAACATTGATGATCGCCCCAGCCAGCGGCGTGGTAGAGATAGTGGAGCAGAGGAGTTCCGAGACTTTATCGAGTCCCAGTCATTGGTGGATTTCCCGTCGACCAACTGTAGGTTCACAAGGAGCACAGCATCACCATCTGCCCGCTCGAGACTCGATCGCTTCCTCGGCTCCCTTGAAATAGCCGAAGTGCACCAGCTGGCGGATGTAGTGGCCATGGAGCGACCATTCTCAGACCACACCCCCATCATGTGGCGGTCCAATGAAGGGCAAACATGTCGCTCTTGTTTCCGGTTTGAGCGCTCATGGCTCTTAAAGGAAGGCATGCGGGAGAGGATAGCTAGCCAGTGGTTCACTACACCACCATCGGATACGGCAGCGCACACTCTCGCTATGCGCCTAGCAGCCCTCCAGGCATTCCTCAGGGGATACCGTCGACAGATCCGTGGGGATAGGGATAGGCGACGTTCCGAGGCCTTGTCGGCAATCTCCCGCCTAGACCAGGTCGAGGACACCCGAGATCTTACCACCGAGGAGGCTGCGGAGAGAAGGCATCACCAGACGATCATCCAGACAGAGGACAAGAAGGTGGAGATTCAGTGGAGGCAACGCTCACGCCAGATGTGGCTTCAGG
>LTAE01003561.1:0-36729 GCA_001647135.1 Pontederia paniculata
CACCCCCCCCCCCCTCTTGGTGCCATCCAGGTCCTACAGATTCAACAAAGTTGTTCAACATTTTCTCAACATCCAGATGAGTATTCCCTTGTTCCATAGTTCTTTGGAACGAAATATTTTTTATAATTGAGACAACCTATTTTGAGTCTTCTCTATGTTAGTTTTTATGCTTTGATATTATTGCTACTGTAGAACTTATATAGCTTTCGAAATTTTTAGTTGAATTGTTTCTTCATGAACATGTTTGCTTGAGAATTCTGAGTTTGGTTTATTAATCATTAATTGTGTAGTGTGGTCAATACCATCATGAAATCATTGTTATCTCTTATTAGCCTTGAAATATGATTAGATAGTTAAATAATTCCTCGTGAGATCGACAACCTTCACTCTTAACACTATTACTTGAACGACTAGTACATTTACTAGCATCGATTTGCCTTTCACATTTCTTTCGCATCATTTAGAATATCGATATAGCGTCTGATGCTTTAATTCAATATTAATTAATATGAATGCACTATGTATCGCCTCATTGACTTGTTTATATTGTTCAACATTTTGATTTTTCATATGATGGACTTTCGTAATCATTACTAATCATATATGTTATAATATGCTTTGAAAATTTGATATGAATGTCATCTCTAGTATCCACGTGTCACCTTTAGTATTTGTCAACGTGATATGTTCTTAAAAAATGGAATGAGATAGAATGACACTAATTTTTTGTAGAACTATGTGAATCCATAAGACCACCTCTAGAATTCATTATTATCGATTTCTGATCCGTTCCCTAATAGGAATGACTATACAAACAATTTGATCGATGATCTATGCATACATATGTGAATATTGCTTATATGCATTCGTGAATAATTGTATATATTTTGTGTTTTGAATAGTTTATCGAAACATTTGAATATGCTAATGTGATTTAATATGAACGAATATTGTATAATTTTATGTGGCATGTGCATATAAATATTTCAACAAGGAATTGTTGATTGCTTACATACATACATACATACATACATACATACATACATACATACATACATACATATATATATATATATATATGTATGTATATATATATATATATATATATATAGAGAGAGAGAGAGAGAGAGAGCACGTCGCATTAAAACCAATGTATAGCATCATTTTTATCCATTTGATTAATTAAATAATTATTTATTAATTTATTTTATTAATTAAATAGTGAGTTTGATCAAAATCATAACAATCAAATTATTTGATGATCACGATTAAGTTCATTTGATTATTTCTAACAATTTAACGGTCATAATTTCTTTGATCTTAGATATCATTTTAGATTGTCAAATTGATCCGATAAATATGTATTATTTTATCTTATGAATTAGATAACAATTTTGATAATTGTTAATGCTTATTTAATAATTAAATGAGAGAATATGAGTGTTATATACCTATATATATATGTATATTGGATCTTGCAAATCGAAAGTTGTACATGGTCGATACTCATGATATGGTTTGTCATATGGAATAAAGTCTTGAAAAGTTCAAAAAAAACATTTTGGACTTCAAGGTTATTTTGTATATTTTAATGTTAAGATATAAACATATAATTTAAGAATAATATTTACATTTATTTATGGAAGATCATCTAGATTATATAGCAAAAGGTTCCGGCATATATTTGGTTATGATAATTTATTATTTATTAAGTTTCTTTTAATTATTTGAAAATTACATTAAATGACATTTGTCGTAGTGACCAAAATTTTGGGTTCATTTAATTGCAATTTCATTTGACTCGAGGATATAGGCTGGTACAATATACACTTTTGAGTAATATAATTGATTCAATTTTTATTAGGTCATTATTCTCCCTTGAAGACCATTATCCCTAAAAAGAAATGTTGTTTCATGCTATATTAGATTGTCTGCTAACTCTATTTGCATTTCTCATTGGCATCACAAGCTTAAGTGTAATTTTGGTCTTCTCTACAATGTATTGTCTGGTTAGGCATCTTAATCTTTTACATAAAATGATGTGATTAGTTGTCATATTTAAATTGGATTAATTTGTCTAATGTACTAACTCAAGAAACACATGAAATCAAGTGTATTCTTAAGATGGGTTAATATATCTTTGCAATAATCTTCTTGTAAAAATGTTGGAGTCATGTATGAGACTTATAAATTTTGGAGTTATATATGGATAAAAGGCAGTGATAAAATTTTTGAAGCAATATATTGAGACTAATAAATGAATACATGTCATACACTTAGTGAGATCATTAATCGATAATTGAATACTGATTAATTAATGATATATTAATATTCAAACATAAATATGTCATTTTGGTGTTAACTAGTGTACTAAACATATTGTGTGCAATATAATAATACTAGTATGCATGCCCATATGCGCAAATCAAAATTAAATGTTTTGGTTGGTGCATACAATCCATAAGATTAACAACCATTAAATATGAACTATAAAATTCTTTAACAACTACACTAACTAACAACTATCACGTCTATCAAAGGGGATTAGGGTGGAGTGATAAGCAGCTCCTCCTCATTTAAAGAGGTCTCGAGTTTGAGTCGCTCTATACATAGAAAATCTCTGCTATGAACCTCACCCATCATAGCTAGGTGTGCGGCCCAGATCGATATAGACTAGTCGAAGCAAAATCTCAAAAACTATGGTGACAATTGAATGTTGAATCTAGGATCCCGAGATTATTTTGGTGATCACAAATTTATGAGGAAACTTAGTCTGGACTAATAAACTTATTGAATTGTTCTGAAAGACAGGATTTTCATGTTCAGAGAATGATATATCGATCGAAGTTGATGAACGGACGATCTATGCACATAGAAGACATAACAGGAAGATCCTATTTGTGCAACGGTCATTGAAAGGTTGAGAAGTGGTCGACCAATGTGAAGAGAAAAGAACAAAGAAATAAAGTCAAAGACTGAACGATCGACCAAAGATATTGAGAGGACGACCGAAGACAAGGCTGAACATGAGAGGTCGCCCGATGATGAACATTGGGTGACCGAAGGCTTCACACCAATAGTACAAAGGTTGGAGAATAGGCAGTCCAAGGAGAAGTGGACGCCCAGTGAGGAGACTTAGCCGAAGAAGTGTTTTGGCTGAGGAAGGAGAGGTCGTCCGAAGCTAAAGAATGGACGATCGAAGAGCTGAGGAAGAATGCAATGATCGTTCAAGGGTTTTAAAGTGAAGACAGTGGACGACTGGGAGATTGCCAAGGGTGAAGTGGACGTCCGAAGACTCAAGAGATGAAGCAGCGGACGACCAAAGCTGATGACGGAATGAAGAACGATGGACCGATGATGGAGTGTGAACGATCGATGAATATCACATGAAGACAAAGGTCATCCGGGGTCTTGGTGAGAAGACAAGTGGACGTCCGGGAGTTTGTCAGGTCTGAGGAGAGCTAAATATCGGACGACCGCAGGATGAGCGGACGATCAATGAGGAGATAGAGGTCATCCGAAGGCTGAAGAGACAGAGCTACGGTCGACCAGAGCATCTGATAGAAGAAACAGTGGACGATCAAGGGATCTGATGAGCTGTCAGAGGACGTCCGAAGAATATCAGAAGGAAGAAAGGACGTCCGAGGATCTCAGTGGAAATAAGCGGACGTCCGAAGGTTGTCAGAATGAGATTTGACGGACGTCCGAGGATCTCATTGGGAAGTGAGCAGACTGTCAAAGTACTGACTGAAGAGGGAGCAGACGTCCGAGGATCTCAGTGAAGAATGAGCGGACGCCTGAAGTACCCATAGAAGAAAGAGTGGACGCTTGAAGGATTCAAGGAGAATCAGCGGACGACCACAGAGGTATCAAAGGATATGGCACAAGTCAAGTCGATCGACCGAAGGTGAAGTGCGGGCGACTGAAGGATCTTGACAGAGGCTTTCAACTCCAGAAGTGGACGTCCGAGTGATTGAGGTGCAATCAGCGGACGACCAAAGAAGTTGAAGGAGATGGCAAAAGGTCAAGTCGGGAGATCGCAGGAGTAGCAGGCGATCAAAGGAGCTTGATAGGTGTTTTCAACTCCAGGAGTGGACGTCCGAGGAGATTGGCGTACAATCAGCGGACGACCACAACAGTTGAAAACGGTGGTACAAGGTCAAGATCGATCGGCCAAAGGTTTGGCGGACGACCGAAGGAGCTTGACAGTTGGCTTCACTCGGGAATGGACGTCCGTGAAGATTGATGTGCAATTAGCGGACGATCAGAGATGAGTTGAAGTTGGAAGATGTCAAGATCGATCGACCGAAGATAAAGCGCGGACGATCGAAGGAGCCTGAACGAAGTCTTCAACCGAAGAGTGGACGTCCGAGAAGATTGGTGCACAATCAACGGACGACCAGAGATAGGTTGAAGAAGTGAACTTAAGTCAAGATCGATCGGTCAAAGGTTTTGGCGAATGACCGAAGGAACTTGATTGAGAAACAAAGGCTTCGGACTTTGAACTGCGAACGTCTGAGGGTGAACGGTGGACGACCGAGGCACTAGATGACAGTTCAAGTGAAGACTTCACCAGAGCAACGGTCGACCGAGGCAGGAGCAGCAGCAGGCGACCGAGAAGTAGGTGAAATGTACTTTATTTGTGTTAACGGCTAGTTTTCTGAGTGATAAATTAGGTCGTTTTTGCAGAGTATATATTATAATCCCAAGAGTCTTGGAAAATAACTTTGGAAAATTTAGCTAGTGAGTACTTGAGTGGAAAAAGCTTTAATTCCTTCTTCTATGATTCAAGTGAAGAATCCAAGATAGAAGGAAGAGTGAGTTCAAGAGTGAACTTGTAAGAGGTTGTCTCCTTGTCCTCTGAGAAAGAAAGGAGAAATTGTAAGGGAGTCTTCGCCATTGAAGAAGGAGTTTAGTGATCTCCGGAGGTCTCGAGTTCGAGAAGATCGGAGCAGGGACGTAGACCAAGAGTTCGGCCGAATCTCGTCAACAAACCACTGTTTGTTTGTTTGTTTGTTTGTTTGTGTGCTTTATTTCTTGTTCCTTCTCATTGTCTATATTTGCCTCTGTATGCTTCTGCTTATATAACGAATCAGTGTAGAAATAGACAAAAAAAGTTTAATTCACCAATTCACCCCTCCTCTTGGTGCCATCTAGATCCTACACCGAAAAAAATCAATTATCAAGTATCACAATATCAAAAAATTACATAAATGTGGTAAACGTACAAGTGTAAGAGTATCTTGTATCAAATATCATCTAAAGATACATAAATTATGATTTTAAAACGATTCATTAATATATTTAATGTTAATTAAAGTTTCAATCTCACCAATATTTTGTAGTAAAAAAAATACTTTATAACAAATGTGATGCTTGATTTTCTTCACATTTTATAATTTGGTTCTTTTTAATTAGTTAAATTATTTCCACAATCGGATATTAATGTATTTAATGCAATCCTAATCGTTGATTTATCATATCGGGTATCTTTCAAACATGTGTCAGTAAAAGCAATAAAGTTAAAAATCGTGTTCCCAAGGTAAGAACATTAAATTTGTGATAATTGTAGATAACATTTAATCCTCAATAAAGTATCCCTAGTCTAACACACCTTTTCACAAGTGGAGTGAAAACCCCAACTCCTTTTGACTTTCTGCACTCCTATATAAGTGATAGAGATATATTGTTAATCATCCATGGAGCCTTTTGTTAATGACTTCTCTTCTTTTGAAACCAATTTTCTCGAGCAACTTAGCACCACACCACCAAATGAAACCATAGATTCCATTTTTGATCTGAGCAACCCGGATGTTGAGACTCCTTTTGAGCCGAATAATCATGTTGCAATTAATCTTCATGAGCAAGAGAACGTCGAAAGAGGTGAATTGGTATTTGATCCAACAAGGGAAATACTTGAAGACATAGTGTTACCGTCAGATGAGGAGATGAAGGAGATGATGTTGTTGCTTGAAGATGAAGTTGTTGATGTGATGGTGAATCCTTTGGAAAGTAGTGAAGGTGAGAATGAACCGCCTTCTGATGATCTTGTGGATGTAACAAAAGACCAAGTTAACGAAAAATCTGCTAGTGGAAAACAAATGAGGACAAATTGGACAATGGAGGAGCATAGGTAATTTGTTTACATATTATAGATATTGGCTCTTATACATATATTTCATGTGTAAGGCGATTATTTATTTAACTAAATGATGCTTCATGTAAGGTAGTTATATATATTACATAAATTTATTTAGTGGGAGATTTTACATATACATAGTTCCTTTTTTGGAAAATCATATAACATTTTTTTGCAAATAGAAAACACCACTATCTAATTTCTTGGTATGCACTTTTTTCTTGAGGATATGTGTGTTATAACATTATTTTATGTTGTTTAATATTATAAAAAGGTTAAGTCTAGTATAATAAGACCTTTTTTAATTATGTAACTATTAAAATAATAAAATAAATTGTACCTTAAATATATATCAATGACAAAATATAATCTTCTTTTCATTTTTTTTAAAGTTATGCTTATTTATATATTTCATATGTTTTCCTCAATTGTCTATGAAGCTAGCTTGAAGAATTAGATATCTACTCTCTATTACAAAATTTCATGAATTATCACAATCGAATCCACCAACCACTCAAGTGAAATATGATTGGTCTTGAATTTTCTAACTGCATGTGATAAAATCCAATTCCATAATTAGCTTGTGTATGCATTAATTAGTTCAGAACACATAAATGGAGCATATCATTATAATCTTTATTATACACACATGCACACACACTATTCATTTTTTAACTTTAAGATATTTACCAAATATTTGACTCAATAATAGAACTCGACATGTATGAATATTTTTCTACCATTTTATGTTTGGGTTGGTAATGTTTAATTCATGTAGGATGTTTTTGTTGGGACTGAGGGTGCATGGAAAGGGCAAATGGAAGATCATATCCAAAGACTTCATTCCCACAAAAACTGCTATCCAAATTGCAAGTCATGCCCAAAAGTACTTCAATCATCAAAAGCCACATCCCAAAGGGAAGAAGCGCAGCAGGCCGAGCATACATGACATCAGAAATATCAATCCATTCCTACCAACCATATGCTTTGACAACATTAATGTGATGCCAAATCAATGTTACTTGAGCAATGTTCAATGTTACTTGAGCAATGTTGGAGTACTAGATCATGATAACTCTACATCAAACTTCAACATTAGTAATGACATTATTTCACCTACATCAGAAAGCAACAACTTTCAGACTACTCAGGGAAACGAAGGAGAAGACATTGCATCAACTTCAACATCTTTAGGACCATTTGAAATGTCTTCATTTGGACCATCTAGTTTCTGATGTGATATGATAAAATAGAGAAACGTGTTTCTTAGCTATAAATAATAAACATATACTTGTTGTCATCAATATATCGATAACTTGAGTTGTCATCGTGAGCCATTTTATCTATGTTTTATGTGTCATTAGGTAAATTAAGTGTCATGTAATCATTATGATATGAAAATTAATTAACTCTTTTTGTGAATGAGAACCCCATGAAACAATTGAAAATAATGTGCATTAAGTTTCATTTGATCGTTGTGTTATACTACATCATACAAAGAAATCAAATCCTTGGTTAAATTAGTAAAAATGTCATATCAAATAGGAAATTAACTGAAATTGTTTGAATCAATCTTTTTCTGGATGTCATAAATGAGATGAAAAAAATTAATAAGTAGAAGATCCCTCATACTTTTGGACTTGAAACCACTTAGGTAATGACATATAACCTCTAACATCGATGAGGAAAAGGAGCATGTAATGTATATATGATTGTGTGTTGTGCATGCAACATATATTTGATATGATTATAATGTAATTTAGGATCAATTGGATCATAATTGATTTGACTGAATAAGATGGATAATCAAGCTGCATTAAAACTACATGTACAATGAGAAGAATTAAAAATAAGTAAAAAAGGGGACAAAAAAATTATATATCAAATAAAAAATAAGTCCTACTTATCTTGTAGTTAATAATTAGGATAGGTTCCAAGTGCATTATTCCATAATTATCTTTATAATTCAATTATTTTGTAATGTTATCTAATCCAATTGAATTGTGTTTCCCTCGATGGTCCCTTTTACCTAATATAGAATATTGACAAGTTATTCGTTGATATGGTGTTGCCATGTAAGCACTCATTCTTTTGTTTACATGTCACCAACACGAAGACACAACAACAATGCCTTCCCTTCACATTGCATCATGCTGGCATAAATGGATGACCACACAATAACTCAGAATTATGTTGCCCTCGTTGGTATATGAA
Source organism: Pontederia paniculata (assembly GCA_001647135.1). Lineage (NCBI taxonomy): Eukaryota > Viridiplantae > Streptophyta > Magnoliopsida > Commelinales > Pontederiaceae > Pontederia > Pontederia paniculata. Next base: position 8,354 of record LTAE01003561.1, read on the forward strand.
AACCTTGGCTATTGGCATTGCCTTTGCAACATATGAGTTACATATCAATGACACCAATCTTAGTTACATATCAATGCCACCAGTCTTAGAAATAGGAGTGGTCTCCCTTTTTCCTCTATTTATTTTTTAAATTCTATTATTAATTTCCTCTATCGATCATTGCATTCCCTTTTGTTGATGCCTCACCATTGTTGCCTCATTGTCATAGTCACACACATTATTGTCATCGTTGCCTTGACGTCTACCAACATTGCTTGCTTGTCTTACTTTTTCGATTGCCATTGCTTGACATTGCCATTATCTCGCTCAATGTCGCTTGCTGTTGTCAACCTCAATTATCACTACTCAATGTCGTCGATGTTGACCAACCTCAACAAAAGCTTGTCCTTATCCTTAATCTTCTTGACCCGACCTCAACCTTGTCTCTTATACTTTGAACATCATCAATAAGCTTGATCTCGACCATCATTACTCAACCTTGGCCTTGACATCATTATTGACCAACCTTGACCTAGCTTGTCATCGTTGACCTTAACATTGTCATAAGTACTATATTATGCTTACTATTGTCATATTTAAACTTTAATTTATCATGTCTCCAAAAGATGCATTTGGCAACGAAACCATGCCTAAGTTTTGGTCTGATTCTTATTGGTTCTCACATATCTTGACAAACGATGTGACGTTTAGTAAAATCAACACAAAAATTCAAGGATAAGAATCCACAATCATGTGAGTTTGAGTTCTTACTTTTCGGGTTTCCCATCTCTCTCTTTCCCCTGCTGAAAATGTGAATCATCTTGACGTTCCCCCTCCCACTCTCTCTCCTCCCTTCATTTTTTTCAATTTTTTATTAGCTTAATTTTTAAAATAATATATTTTTTAATTCTAATTTAAGCTAATTGAATAATATAAATATTAAAATATTAATTAAATCACTATTTTTGTCTTCTTAAATTATGTTATCTTACTTTGATTTTTTTATTTGATTACTTCATAAATTATATTTAATTTAATTTTAACATAATATATATATATATATATTACCTCACTATAATTATTATGCATAAATTATTCTAGGAATTTATTATTTTGCATATTTAAAAAAAATATATTACATTATGCTAAATTTTATTATAAAAATAGATAATTATTATAATATTTTATTTTAATATAATGTATCTATTTCATTAGAAAATATAGTTTATCTTTTGTATTCTCATATTTTACCATAACATCCACTAAAACTTATCTATTAAATTAACTTTTTAATTCATCCTATTAATTCAACTATTCCTCCAAGTTGTAGTATGCTACTAAACTTTTCTTTACATATGTCACCAATCTGACCCAACAAATTGGGCCTCTTGTTCTGAACCAAAAGCCCAAATCTCGCCGGCAAAACCCAACGAAATTGACTAAAAGTTTAAATTTTGCTCTCCCTCCTTTCCTTTTGACATCTATTCGTTTGTTCTGAGAGCACGCGAAGGAGGTGAAGAGGAGAAAGAAGAAGTAGAAGCAGTCAGAACAAAGCCATGAGAGAGGAGGAGGTGGAGCGTCTTCGCGGGGTGGTGCGAGACTGCGTGAGCAAGCACCTCTACTCCTCCGCCATCTTCTTCGCCGACAAGGTGGCCGCCGCCACTTCCGAGCCTGCCGACATCTACATGCAGGCCCAAGCTCTCTTTCTCGGCCGCCACTTCCGGCGCGCCCTCCACCTCCTCGTATCTTCGCACTCCGTCGTCCGCGACATCCGCTTCCGCTACCTCGCCGCCAAGTGTCTGGTGCGCCTCTCTCTCTCTCTCTCTCTCTCTCTTTTGCTCAGAGCCATTTCATCGAACGCTTCGTTGGCGCTCCTTTACTGTTTCCCCCTAAATCAAATCCCGTACGTTGCTGTGCTGAAACGGAAGTTCTCACCAAGATGTATGTCTATGGACAATTGATCCTGATGTCTTTTTCCTCTGTTATCTTATTGCTTTGTTATGAGAAATCTAGATAATTTACTGCAAGAGATCTTGTGGGGACATTATTTTATGCATGCGTGCTAAGAGGAGTTCTGTGGGCCATCCAGTCGACATATTTTTCTTTTCTAGAATTCTATTGAATTTTCAGTTCTTTCACCCCCATGAATCCAAGATGTACGCACGATTTTAGTGATCTTCCTCGTTTCATCTTCTATCTTTTTCTCTTTCTTCATTCATATCTTCATCTTTTCATTTAGGAGGAACTGAAAGAATGGAATCAGTGTTTGACGATGCTCGGCGATGCCAAGGTAGATGAACATGGGAATGTTGTTGCTGAGAGTGATTCAAGCGCAATGTACTTGGATAAGGATGTTGAAGATCACGAAATTAACGTAAGATTTCTCCATCTAGCGAATAACTATTTATTTCATTCTTTTGCTGATCTTAAATTAATCCTTCGTCCATTTATGTGTATTAAATCCATATGAATGCAAGAGTCAAACTAATTTTTGCCCATGATTTCGCTCCTCCCTCCATTTTTATGTGGAACTCACTCGTATAAATACTAGAGTCAAATTTTCTTTGACAATATTTTTGGTGCCTACTCTGGAAGTCTTATATGACTAAGCTTTGGATTCATTAGTTCCATATAGGTTGGCATTAAGTTTCTATGGAAGATCTATCTTCAAACTAATATGTTTTGCTTGACAAGTTTATAGTGGCCAATATGGATGTAAGGGAAACGAACCTGATGGTAAAGGATGAGTTTTAGATTGCTATTTGTTTGTCCAGTGGCCACAACCCATTGTAATATATTGATCCACTTCTTTATCTTTTTTTTTTCTTTTCCTACATAGTTCGAGTTACCTATTGAGTGACCTTCAGTCTGGTTGAATATCATCTAGGAAAGCTTTTATAATTTGTTTGTTAAAGTATGTTAAAAAAAACTGCTGGTTAAAATTCTAGTACTGCTAGTATTTCATTCAGATTTTTACATTGGCTTCTTTTCCCATGCAGATTGCCGCAGCAATATGTTTTCTAAGAGGCAAGGCATATGAGGCTCTAGAAAACCGCGCTGAAGCCAAACGGTGGTAAGCAGTTACTTTTGTAGTTAAGTCTAATCAGATTCTGAATTCATTTAAATGGAAGTTCCTGGTTCCTCAAGTTGTCATTGAATATTTGATTGTCAGGTTAACTTTTAGATCTTTTAATGGTCAAGCTGAGCATGCTTCACATGGCTCTCCGCTCTCATGAAGCCCAAAGTATATTCATAATCGTTTAGGGATTTAAGTTATGTGTTGTTATTGTCTAGCTTCAAGGATAGGTGTTCTGTCTATGCACTATAAGTTCTCATGGTGTATTTCTCATGAGAATAATTTATAAGAACAGTAGTCTTGTTTTTTGCAACACAACCAAGATTCACCATCTTTTGCCATGGTTTCTCCTTCAAATCGGTTGTTCCTATATCTATATAATGATTCAAAAAAGCATTAAATTGAAGGAAGATTTGGACACCAACAAAGCACAAAATGCATATCGTCATGGCTAAATTCCACCGACAGTGTGATGGACACATTTTTAGGTTTGAGTTTTTCATTTACAAACATAATAGCTTAACTTTGTTCCCCTAGCTATTGAGAGCCTTGTGCACCTTGATTTACTTTCTTCAGTGATTTCAATATTGACTAAGGAAATATCAACCTTGCTTCATCTAATATTTCATCATTTATGTTTGTGCTTCTAACTTGCATCTGGTTAGGAGTTGAACATAACACTTAACATTTCATTTTGATGCTTCTTAGGTACAGAGCTGCCATTAAGGTGGATCCTTTATGCTACGAGGTAACTGATGATTCTGACTTTTGTCTGCGCGAAACTGTATTTTGCATGATGCTTATATTTCATAATGAGCATACATTTCTAGATGAATAAGAAAAACATGATACATTACTTTAACCCACTCAGTTACAAAAAATGGGTCTTCGAAGGCTAAGCTGGTATTCCGAGTGATATGAAATGTAACAATTTTTTAGTTCTGCAATATAACTCTTTACATTAGTATGTTATCTGCAGATTCTGACACCTTGTCATCCTTGTATAACATATATTGATATTAAAACAGTCTGTATGGTATTATAGTGCACAAGAATTCTTCATCATGTCCATGATTTTAGTTTATGTGTTATTTTGGTGGTAGTTTAGTACTTAAAAATTAAAATTCAATCCTAAGTGAAAAATGTGTCAACAAAGAACCTAGGTTATCTTTTCCATTATTGTAATTGTACAATATAATTGTATGATCATTAATCTTGGATAGTCATCCTTTTTAATCCTGAAAAATGTAGAAATGTAACGTACAAATTAGTTGAAGCGCCAACCACTTTATTTTAGTTTTTGCTTTTTGGACTTATGAAAAACATGTCTTCAGGTATCTCCTTGAACCTTACTCATTTCACTGTGTTTTTCAGGCATTGGAATGTTTGGTTGACAACTACATGCTAACTTGCGAGGAAGGTATAATGTTGTACTTTTAATGCATTCTAATATAGAACCTCTTATTTGAGAAAGTAATGTGAGTATTAAGGTCATTCTTTGGAAGTACTTACATAATTTCAGTGTAAGTAATTACTGAATGTGACATCATTACTAGCAGTTTAGTTTCCAACTTAACATGTAATGCAGAATGCCCAAAATTCCTTAGCTATAGTTCAAATAATGAATTGCATCATTTTATCAATATTTGTATGTTTGAATGAACATTTTCTTTATGTCCTTCATTTTGATTATCAACTACCATTTGTTTACCAATGAGGCCATGAAAATGTCACTTTACTTTTATTTCATGTAATCAGCTGTATATTTGACTTCTATGATAAGTTATGTGCTATGCTTATTGTTTTAATATTTGTCTCTCGGGTATCTTATTTTGTTCCATTTCTACAATTTCATGTTAAAACTGATTCACAGACTGGGAGTTTATTGTCGCTTAAGTGATAAACAAGTCATGAATGTGATCTTCATCATTTTTCATTCTTTGTCAAGTATCGTGGAGCCATCAAAATGTTCAGAAAGATCAATGACTCAGCTGCAGGGCTGCAAGTTTTAATGTGTTTATTGAGAAATGTGTCCATGGCATACTGGGAAATATTACTCTACTTTTCTGATACATCTACAAAAATTAAATTAGACAACAATAATTTGTGTTGAACCGTGGCATTTGCATGTTCAGATACTCTCTGACATACCTAATGTGAGACAGTGGAATGTGGCCATGTTTTCATGACATCTTTGTCACTGAAATAGAGAAACTTTGTGTTCCCACCAGCATAAAGAATGTAAACGAATGCTCAAGTATTATAGCTCACATTATTTTATTTTATGTGTATTTTCTACTACTTAATTAGCCCAGTTAAAAGTATGTCATTTGACGATGCAAAAGCACAAGGAAAGACAATGCCTTTGTTTTACCAGTTCATTTTTATGTTACCCAAGTGTTTAGCACATCATAAACAACTTTCTTTTGGATTTGCATATTCATCAAATGAAAACTCAGTTCAACTGATGTATCTGAAAGAGAAGATCTATATCTAAAGCATGCTGATTCCTTGCAGAATCAAATTTATTATCATCTTTGCAGTTTGGGAAAGATGATGGTTGGCTGTCAGCATTCTATTCTTGCTTATTAAAGAAGGTATCAGACTTAGATCATGTATCCAAACACAAGAGTTTAGACCAGCCTATTTGGCATTCTCCATTCCAATGAATTCACTATGCTTATTCCTTTTTATAGCATGGGAAGGAGCATATCGTGGAAAGTAAATTCAGAGAACTTGAAAGAGATATGTCTGGTATTGTATCTTCAAGTTCACCATTTGGTCAGACCCTAAAAAACAACTCTGACCTGTTGGCTTGCAAAGCCGATTACTACTACCAGTCTGGCGAGTATCAAAAATGTTTTGAACTCACGTCCATGTAAGAATTTCTTTTTGTTTTACTTTTAAGCATTAATTTCTGTAATTAATTTGAAAGATTTTTGTGTTGTTCTTGCCGGCTTTCAGGTTATTAGAAAGAGATCCTTTTCATTCAAAATGCATATCTATTCATTTGGCAGCTGCCGTGGAGCTTGGCCATTCAAATGATCTCTATCTTATGGCCTGCAATTTGGTAAAAGATTATCCTCAAAAGTGAGCATCAGTTTAGATTGTCATGTTATTTATAAATCATTTCAGGAATCAATATACAGTAATATAAATATGTAGATTCACACGTTCTTGGCATATTTGTTAGTGCTATCATAGTTATATGACTCAGATACCCTGACAGAATTTATTGGTTCACCTAGTAACATGTATAATGGAAATATTGTGTGTTACTGTGATGAACAAAATGCAACATGCATTATAAACAGGATATAAATAAGATGTTAACATTCTCTTTTTTACTGTTAACACAGTACTCTCTTTCACATGTGTTTATTCTTTGCTTATCTTCCTTATCTTCCTTCTCTCTCCTCATGGGTATACTTTTCTCCATAGATTTTCATGTTTGTTTGTTGACATATTTAATTCTGCTTCACTGATTCTTTTTGGTGAATATGGAAGAAAAATCAAAATATTACGAAAGAAACTTAATATGGAAAATCATTTGGTATCCCTGTTGTGTCTAATTCTGAAGGTTGGATATTAGTTCTAGATTCTGGCCCACTAAGATGTTCTTCCACTACTTTATGTTGTCTCCATTTCTCATTTTTATGGATTCTTTCTGCCTCTTCTCATGCTTGTTTAAAGATTTCCTTCTCTGGTACTTTTATTTTCCCACATTTTATCTCAATTTATTAGAGTTGTTCCTTAAAAGTGATTTATTGGTTGGTTTCATCTTCATCTTCTAACTACTGGTCGACATGTGATATTAACTTTAATAACTAAATTGGTGCTGTGATTTATGCATTAACTGGTCATTTGAATTTGTTGTGACATGAGTATCAGTATTAACAAGTCTTCCTTACAAGAGGTTAACAACAGTTCCCTCATGATGTTCTGGTGTACCTTTGTATCAGAATATCCAAACAAGCATCAGAAGAAGCAGAAAGAATCCATAAAACTCAGATTGTCTTTTCATGTGAATTTGCTTGTTTAATCTTAACCATGAAACAGTTATAATAAATTGAGATAACTCACGTACAGAGATCATTGGGTTTAACCTTTTTCTCCTCTCTTGTTATCTTGTATGTAGGTGTATTTATAATCGTATGGAAAAAATGGGGGTGCATAGCATTTTGCACTGCACCCCATGCAGCACATGATCCTGGCCATTATTTTAAATCAATGGTCAGATTTGATCCTATTAAAGTGAAGAGACAACTAGATCTGACCATTGATTTAAAATTAATGGCCATGATCATGTGCTGCATGGGATGCAACGCAAAGTGCTATGCACCCCCATTTCCTCTAATTGTATTTCTATAGTTTTAACTTAAATGCATATGTTATATGGGGCTCGTGAAGTTGCTTTCTCTATTGTTGCCTCAACGCATCAAATTCGAACAACTTCTTACAATGTTTTGTTTTTTAAATTTTTGCAGAGCTCTTTCCTGGTTTGCTGTTGGATGTTACTACTATTGCATCAAGAAATATGATCAAGCAAGGAGATATTTTTGGTAATTTTCTTTGATATGAGATATCTGTTTTAAATTCCGCAAACTTGTAGACATGTGTTGATTTGATCATATGAACTTACACCAGATCTTCTCATTATAGATCACCTTCCAATTAAAATAGAGCTACATTTATTTACTGAATTTGGCATTTTACAACTTATTATTTTGCTCGTCAAATGATAATGGATGTTGATGTGGAGGGAAATCGGAATCCATTTCTTTAATGGATGTTTTTTTAGATTTTTATGTATAGGTTCTCCTCAAGATTTCACGATCATATTATCTTTGTGACATCTTGAAGTGTTGATGGAGATCTACTAGTTAATCTACTCCTAAACCTTAAACTAATTATCCACTTAAACCTAATTAAGTTATCCTCTTACGAAAGAAACTAAAGACAAATATTCATTCACTCAAGCATAAGTTCTAATACAACCATATGAGGGTCTATATAGAGTTTCAAACACCCATCTAATCATAACATGAAAAACTAATAAATTGAAAACTGGCTAAAAGGAACTAAATTTCTGGGCTATGCTAAAGGCCCATAATTAAATAGTATTTAAAGGGCAGAAGGCCCACAACTCTAATCGATCTACATCAAGTGTACTTCTTTTTTTTTCTATTTTGAGAAGGAAAAGGATGATAACCAGGATTGGTAATCATTCAGAACTTTTCATTAACTTGCTGTTAATAAACGATTTACTATTACATGGGAAGAAAGGAAATCAGCTTGTCAAAATCCAGGATTGTTAAACTGTGCTTCTTTTTATTTATTTTTTGTACACTGACTATGAAGCAAGAGGGTTAGTTGACTATATTTATGGCCATTCATTTTTAACTATAAAATTTGATATGGCTCACCAATTTTCCTTTATTAACTTGTTGCAATCATTATATGTTAGTATTATGCTAACTGCGAAGTGCAAACTTGTATGTACTATAATTCAATCTTCTCATCTTAGCTTCACTGATTCTGCAGCAAAGCTACAAGCCTAGATGGCACATTCCCGCCTGCTTGGATAGGCACTGGTAATGCTTGCGCTGCGCAAGAAGAGGGTGATCAAGCAATGGCTGCATTTCGCACAGGAGCTCGTTTGTTTCCTGGGTAATTAAACTTTGATATGTCTTTCCAGCATCTGCCTGGACTGAGCATATATCAATGCACATTGTGCATTTTATATATGGAACCATTTACCTAAGTTTGATCTTTTGTTTAAGTCATTTATGAGCTTCAGAATTTTGCTTTATAAATTTGACATTACTGAAAGTATTGAGGAGTAATTGCATCGATTTAATAGAATTATCTGTTCTGTATTATTTCGATAATAATTGCTTTCACTTCATCTCATTATTGTCCTTATTAAACTTTAGAAGATTCTCTCAAAAAATACTTTATAGGAATTGTCATTAAAAGCTACAGGCTTCATTTAGTCAAGTGAACCCTAACTTTGAGGTGTATTATAGTTGAAGCAACTTTTTACTTGATAAATTTTAATCATGTTCTAATCATGCGGCTTCATGTAGTATGTTCTAGTCATGAATTTTCATTTAAAAGCCTTAAATGGGAGGAATTGGTGCTCCACCTGTTATAGTTTTGGACCCAAGTCATTTAAGGTTGGGAAAATTCAGCTGAAGCTAGCTACCCCATGCTTTGCAGGTTCTTTAAACCTTGGGTCGGATACAGAGAAATGTATAGTTATGAAAGTTGTCAGCCTCATACCAGTGATGAGAAACAATGTGGCCTCACACCACTTATAGTATGCAAGAAGAAACATGATTCGTTCCATTATTGTGTCATTCACTGCACCCTTCTTTCTATAATCTGTTCATAGTTTGGAGGAGAACTTTATAATATTACTGTAGTAAACCTCTTTCTATAAATGCATTTGGAAGATGATTCTCTCGATGATTAATGTTCTCTTTGATGTGCATTATTCATTTCCTCTCTTCCTGATTCGTGATTGTTCATAGACTGTCTATTCAGGTCTACACCAAATAGTCATTTGTTAATGCATGCTTCTCCTATAGGCAGAGGTATATCGGATTTGAGGTCATGCAATTATACGACAATCTTGATATATTGATGAGTGAAGGTGATGACATTCTTAGTATACTGGAGGTAAACTTACAGTTCAAATTGTTTGAATCTTTTTGCAGATGTCATCTACCTGCATTATATATTGGAACGGAGTACATGCGTACACACAATTTTAGACTTGCAGAACAGGTATAATGCATTGGTTTGGAAATTGGTTTTTCTTTGTTATACTTGATAACAAAGTTTTTTTTATCTTGTTTAGTATGAATGATTTTAAGCAAGAGAAACTTAGGTTCATTCCAAGAAGAAAACCATTGTGATTAAGCTTTGAAACTCCACTGGTTGTATAACCTCAAGTCAAGATAGATATATGACCTAGAACCATCTTACAGTTGCATCTTCTTTTTCGTGAGAAAGATTCATACCTACTAATGGCCCAGGCATGGATCTTTTCGGATTTGGGGTCTGAAGCCTACAGAAACCTTATATCCCATGTCAAACTCCAACAGTAAGATATCAGTTACTAATGAAAGAAGTAACAAATCGACCAATACATACTATGTTATTCCACAGATAGAAAACAATCTTCATTAAGGTTCAGTAACATTTAGCCAAGTATGCTGAACAGGTCCACAACATAGAACTTGTGTGAGTTCAGATTTTCCTTAAAATATGTTCAAGTTATGCTCTAGCAGCATATGATGAATGCCGACATCTAAACCAGTTCAACACATTATTTTTTTAAAAAATAATATAATAGAGACAATAAGCACAAAAGACTTGTTCTCGTCTCAAGCCAGCAACCCTAAAGCAATTAATAGCATTATCAACAAGAATTCCATCTGCGACTAAAACTGGCACTAAAGGAGATTTGATCTCTCATCTTGATGCCATGCAGGGGAATAATCTGTTGACATACTAAAGTCTCTTCAAATAGCAGGCTATGCCTGCACCACTGTTTGACATTTCTTTTTGTGAGACTTGCATCTGAAGATAACATACTAAAGCATTTTAAAGGAAGTCAACAAACAATGTATTTCTCTAGGAGTACTCAGCCAGGAATTATTCTTCAACACCTTATGAAACAGCAGAGAAAACCTGAAAGATCATCTAACATGAATTGGCCTATACCACTCACCTTAGACAAGTATCTATACTCCTGCAGAGGCTGTAATATAGGACATATCTAACATGCATTGGCGGATTGGCCTATAGCACTCACCTTTAGACAAGTATTGGATACTCCTGCAGAGGCTGTAGATGGAACATTTGATATTATTAGTGACATATCCACAATAAAACCTTTTTGAATGCATCTTTAACCAAGAAGAATGTGGAATTGCCATAATCTTTGCATTAAATCTCAAGAAGTTTGTACTGATTGAAGATCCTGTCGAAGAGATAATGCATTTATGCTGTCTTTCAAGCTAATAGATATTGCTATTTGGAGAGATTGAAAATCAATCAGCACCATCAAGTATTTTTTCATCATATAAACCTTCTTTCAAGACCAGAAAATTATGTTTACGGCCCCATTTCTGCATGCGTGTGTGTTACACGACAGAGTTTGGTGGATTTGCATATACTGGAAAAGGGGGGCTTCACTTGTGCTTTTTTTTGTCTTTTATCTGTCTACTGAAGTTGTGATGTCAATTTCAATATCTTTCCTGGTTAGTTTGCACGCAAGGTAAAACTAAATTCACATTTTGGCATTTTTCCATTGTCACAAAGTAGGAATTTTTTTTGCTATTGCTTTGTGCTTCCGTAAAGAGGATTTGGTAAAACTAAATTCACATTTTGGCATTTTTCCAATGTCACAAAGTAGGAACTTTATTTGCTATTGCTTTGTGCTTCCGTAAAGAGGATAAATCCATCCAAGTTCTTATGATGCTTTATCTTCAGTTCCTTCTGCAGGCAAAAACAATATGTGCTTCTGATCCACTAGTGTATAATGAACTTGGAGTTGTTGCTTATCATTTAAAGGAGTAAGAAATTGATTCTTGTCATCTTCATTTCTGATGATCCTTTGTTTAACTTCACTTGAGCACTTCTTTTTTCACACATAGTATTATCACCTGATTTTGGTATTCCACAAGTGGTATATGGGATTCTGGGAAGTTCATTAGAAAAGCACAACACCTGAAACATATTTGTTTTCAATTTTTTAAGTTGGTAAGATGTATGCATTTTCACCTAACTCCTATTCTACATGTTTCATCTGCCATTAGTCATAATAGTCTTGGTTCTTTCTTTTTTACTTCAACTTGCATGAGCCTTCTTTGTTGTAATTTGCAACTTTATCTTTTTTCTTTCCCCTTTTTTATGTAATGTTAGAATTGCTCCTATGGCAATTTTAACATGGTATTTGAACTGTTCTGCAGGTATCAAAAAGCCGTCAAATGGTTTGAGATAACTTTAGATCATGTTTCATCTTCATTGAGTGAAATGTGGGAACCAACTTTGGTAAACCTTGCTCATGCTCTACGAAAATTGAGGTATGTACAGTTGTGTGAACTTATTGAGTTATTCTTTTTATGGAAAATTACAAATTTAAGTTGTCATAAGTTTCATAATTTCTAGTTGCATGTTTTGGGTTTACATCCAGTTTTCTAACTTTGTTATGGATCTCTCAATTAGGAATGTTGACCTAAACCTTTTGATTATGAAAATTGTCTTCTTTTTTTTTTTTTGCTTAAAGTTACAATAATTACCTTTTCTACCTTCTAGTTGCATGTTCTGACTTTACATTCAGTTTTCTAACTTTGTTGTGGATCTTTCAATTAGGAATGTCGACCTAAACCATTTAATTATGAAAATTTTGTTTTTGCTTAAAGTGGTAATATGCACATTTTCTTTTGGTGATGATAATTGAATTGATTAGTATCATCTTACTTTATTATTAGAGTTAAGGACTTGTCACATTTCTTATGGTTTTGTTTGAGCATATTCCATGTTTTTTGTTTAAGCCCTATTTGACATGCCTCTAAAATAGCGTCTACAGTAGCGTGTAGCGTGTTGACCAAGTCAATACGCTATTTAAGGTGTTTGACAAACATAATTAATAATAGCAATAAATGATTGGAACTTAGCGTTTTGAGACGTTTGACAGACCAACATCTAGGGTAGTGACAACAACAACAACAAAACATTATCCCACTAGGTGGGGTCGGCTACATGGATCATACGACGTCATTGCGCTCGTTGATCCATGTTCATGAGATTCGACGAGGTTTTATGTTGGCTGTCGAGGCCTAACACAACCCTACTCCTTTATCTGGGCTTGGGACCGGCTATAAACATAGGCGGAGTTCTAGGGTAGCGACAAACGTATTAAAATTTATTTTCATATATTCCCTCAAAATATGTCAATATTAATTACTATTTGTATGATACACTTATTATTTTATACTACATGGTCACTTTATTATTCATTATTATTTTATTAACTTATAAATTATTTTGGTTAGATATTTATTTTATTATTATTTATTAATATTAAAACAGTTAAAATAAAAATGTGTTGTTAAATTTATGACACATATATTAATGCAATTTATTAAATAATTATTTGTACTTGTTTTAGTCATTTTACATTTATTGATTGGTTCAAACGCTGCACTTGCCAAACACTTCTATTAAATTTAATAATTAACTCGCTATCGTTAATCGCTAATCTCTAGTCGCTAATCGCTATTCGCTATCGCTATTAACCGCTAGTACATGCCAAACAGAGTCTTAATATATTTTCTATAGTATTCGACATGTTTCAGTTACTTATAGTGTTCTTTGGTGTGACTAGTTTAGATTAATGCAATATGCTTAGATGGAAACCTCATATGGTGATTTTTGGAAAAGTTACTCAACATACGAACAATGTGATATGTGATGATGCAATAACATGCCAATTATGATAAGAATTGGTTGTCGTCTCAGCATGCAAGTACTTGATCTTTTTTCTTGAGGCAAACATATACTTGATCTTTGTTGCCAGTTCATATATGAAAACATACAACAATAGTTGATGTCTCAGTAAGAGATGTCTTAATGCATCTGGAGTTTAATATTCAACGTGTAGGCAAGTTTTGTTGGTCATGTCCTCTTCACATCCATTGTTCGATTCACACTATTTGTTATCAAGTTCTTAATAGTTTGAAGGGCTAGAGGTTGTGTTAGATGCATTTGTCCAGCTATCTAATAAGTTTGAAATTGAAGGAGATTTGTTGAGGTTGATCTCATGTCCTTTACAGCTTTATTCTTTTGATTTATATCCTTATTCCTTTTTTGGTACATTCATCAGCTCTTCTTTCTTTTTGATCTTGCATTTTTTCTTCTTCCCGACCAGCCTTCCTGTCTTTCACTTTCCTATTCAGTACAATTCTGTGTTGTTATACTGGCTGAGCCTTCCCTCGAACCCTGTAACTCACTCCTGAGCTTCCTCTTCCTTGTACATAGCTCCTTTTTCTCCTCTCATCTGTGCTGCTGATTCCTTTCTGTAGACCACTGGAGAAGTTTACTCATCAATCAATCTTTACTTACATCTATTTGGAATAAGAAATGAAAGGATTGCCTACTGTTTCCACCACTAGTTTTCGCCTATATTGTGTAGACTTGTGCTTTTGAACAATCTCTTACACCATTTTGGACTAAGAAAGTTTAGAATTTAGCTTATTTATAATTTTAGATTATTGAACTATTCCAGATCAATGCAACTTTCAGGTAACGATATAGATGGACAAGTATTGGAGAAACTATGTGGAAAATGCATAAGAAGTCCAAATGCTTAGTTGATTAGGATATAATCAAATTTTCCTAAATGCACATCTAAATTCAAGTGACAAAAAAATACAAAATAGTGCTACAGCTTACAAATATATATCTCATTTTCGAATCTAGATTTATAGTGTCAGCTTACAAAATAAGTGGCCTTCTTTCATTGTTTAGATCTGTTTCCAAAGTGGAGGTCGTTTTACAATATTCATCTGTTACATTTTTGTACTATTGAACAAAAGATGAAGATATTATCAGTTTTCGGAAAAATATGGCAAAGTGCCGATCTGCTTAGATTTGTTGCAAAGACCTAATTTTTGGAGAACTTCTTCAGGAGGTATACTAAAGCTATATGCTATTATGAAAAAGCCCTGGCTCTTTCATCTCGAAATTTGAGCGCATTTGCTGGTCTTGCATACACATATCATCTGCAGGTATATCCACGACCTTCAGTTTTACATTTTGTTGTAAGGAAATAATCCTGCTTCTTACTGTTCTAAAACAAATTTAACATTTTGATCAGTTGTTCTTTATTTTAGTACATCACTAACGATTTAATTATCTTGATAATTTGAAGCCTAGGAATAATAGCCTAATATCATTGTAAAGAAAGGGAAAAACACATGTTTTCACTTTATTCATGATAAGGGGGAAAATGATTCACTTTGCCACTGGTCAAATGATTCCTTTCAGTCAGTAGGATGCATTCGTTCTGATTATATTTTGTTACTGTAGATTATGAATTTTTTCTCTAGTGCAACAAATTATCGTATATTGCATGTCATACTCAAGGTTATAAAGATAAAGTGGGAGGGAAAGGCAACTATATGTTCATTGTTGTTCCATATCTTCCTTTGAGAGAATATACTACAGACATTGTGGTATAGCAGTATCACCATTGGGTTTCACATAAGCTCAAAATTCTTGAGTACAAGCAAATAATCACTCATGGATTTTTATTTGATTGGCATTATATGTTTCCATTGATTACTGTTGGTTTGCACAACATTGTGCTGATTCTTTCAAAATACAAGTGAACATATAAATTATTGGACTGATATTGATTGTATCAGACTTCTATCAGGTTTCTATCAATTAATACCTAGTGGGATAAGGCTTTGTTGTTGTTGTTGTTGTTGATGAAACTTTGGTGCTTTCTGATCTCTGATTTTAATAGCACAAGATGATACAACTAATTTTCAACTGACGTGACTAACTTATTTCGAGGCCATTAACGAATTAATGCAAAAATGATGATAGCAATGTTACAAGAGTATTAGTCGCTCGAATAATATAATGATGGATAGAATTGTCAATTTCTCAAAGATTAGACATATCCAGAATTAAGTAAAAGTACTTAATTGATATGTTAGATAATATAACATTGATATATAACTCCACTTCATCTGTGAACATTTTTTTATCTTGGTTGCTTATAAGATCTTTTATTGAAATTAAATGTTTCAATATCTTCAGTGTTTTTTGCTTTCTATTCTAATCATTCATTTCCAACTTTTTTGCTTCATAATTTTATATTTTGCAGGATAACTTTGATTCTGCAATTACCTACTACCACAAGGTGAGCTCAAAGGATTCTTAGTAATTTCTACTTCCTACAGCTATGAGGTTGTAACAGTTAACATAAAAGGACTGATAAATTAAGAGACAGCACAATTAGGACTTCAGTCTCATTGTTCTTTAGGATCAGCAGGAATATCTAATTCGTGTTCATAGGGACTATGAGCTTAAACCACTTGCAATAGACTGAGCCAAAGGGAACGAAAGGGGTTGTAAGCAATTTGTAGTTATTAACTCATGTTATGACATGAGTAATTGTGAAAAATTTATGCTAGATGAGTTTACTGGTCTCATGGCTGTTTTCTGTAAAATAGAATTATATGGATCAACGATAGGAAATCTGCAGGCATGATTTTCTTCGTTTTCTCAAGTTTGGTGCATACTTAATTGCTTAGTTCATTTATATCTGACAATCTTCATGATGGTCAGGCTCTTTGGTTAAAACCAGACGACCAATTCTGCACAGAGATGCTGACCCTGGCCCTGGAAAACGTTTGTCGAGGCGCTGATTGAGGAACATGAACACCAAAACTCAGTTTATGCCCACGTGCTGCTGCTTTCTAATTCCTGTTGTGGATCGTTGGCCGCTAATTTTCTGATTTAGGCACTGTTTGGGGAGGCAAGCGTTTGGTCCAAACGCTTCCCTCCCCTCTCACATGGAACGCTTGGGAGGGAAGCGTTTTGGCCCAAACGCTCCCCTCCCAAACAGAGCCTTAATGGAAGGAGGAAGTCATTCAGCATTTTCCCGTTGAGCAAGTTCTCTCTTTGAATGTATAGCTCGGTTAAGTTGATTTGCTTCTTATTCATATATCGTTCCAGCCAGTAGATCTCCTGAGCAATTTTGTGCTTGTATAATTTATTAGATCTCGACGAGTGTGTGCTTTACATGTATGCAGAACATTTTTTATGATCAATAGATTTAATATCACATAATTTGTTTTAATGATCCGAAAGATACTTCACGTATACTTTTTTCTTAGGGAAGACTTCACATATATATACTTGTTACTATTCAATGAATTGTAAAATTCACGTACAGGCACATGAAAGTCTTGAATCGTGTTAACTTAATGTATCCACTCAAGACACAAATGTTGAATTGTGACTGGATCTGCTGCCAGGTTTCTTTAGTACTGGCTGTTGATCAGGAATTGAACCCCATGGTTTTTTTTCCTTCTTTTAATGTGTTATTAATTCTTCTTTATCTTTTGACTTTTTTTTCTTTCTAATCCAATCGGCAGGTATTAAATTCTATCTTTTATAGAATCTAATGTGATAATATGAATTTATAATTTCATATATTAGTTTTCTTAGTAATATATTTTGGCTTAACGATATATATTTTTAATTTATCTTTGTTCATGAAGATATTATTGATTGTTTTGTATTATTTTTCTTCTCTCTCTAGTAATCAATTCTTCATCTCTGTATCAATCAATCAAATACTAAATTTCATTATAAATGGGTATATTACTTCTACTAGTTCCAAAAAAGTTTTATATTTTTATTCATGTCATTTTCCTTTACTTAATATTTGAATACTTAAGTTTTGTACCTTCTAGCATTCATTTAATCTCCGTTCATATTTGCATCTCCTAATGCAATTATATTGTTGACATTTTAACATAATTAATTGTTTCTTTTATATTAGACGTGGTCATATCAAGCTTATTTCTTATTATGTAGGTGATTATTTATTTGACTTTATTAAAAAATTATTATACTAATTGCTTTTTGAAATTTGATAGAATTATTTTACTATTAAAAATATCTCAAAATATCCATTGATTCTTTGGACCCAAAATAAAATCTAAACAGCTTTTGTCCGTAAAATTGTGAAGTCACTTGAATTACCATTGGTCCTAGTGCTCGTTTATATTATTATTATTATTATTATTATTATTATTATTATTATTATTATTATTATTATTATTATTATTATTATTATTATTATTATTATTATTATTATTATTATTATTATTATTATTATTATTATTATTATTATTATTAGGACACGAATAATGCCTTCGTGAAGCGCCTGCTGAACTTTACACTACTTTTTACTACAAGTATGGCATTACAACATTAAAACTTTAATCTCTTTTGTATTATTTGTGATATGTGTGAATAACATTTTCTCACTAAAATGGTTTTATCAGATTGTTTCTTTTTTTCTCAGTAACGATGACAAGTCGATAAAAGGGCGAATGCTTAGAAGAATGACCATTTGGACTTCTAATAGGACGTTCCGGAAAGAGTATTTTTGAGGGTTTGTTGAACTAAATTATACAAATACGGACCAGTGAAAATCAAGTTGGTTGGCATACTTAGAATTTATCCGTTCATGTAAGATGCTAATCAGTCTTGATAGAAAAAATAGCTATCGAGAATTTCTTTTCATTTTACCTCGTTTGTTGTCAAAATTTATCAATTTGTTTTCAGGAATAAAATTATGATACTTTTTTTATTTCTTTTAGTTCTAAAAGAAGAATATAAAAATGCTACAATTGTGGAATCGCCAATATCCGTGCATGGTTAATCAAATAAAAATATTTAATAAGTATTCAGTGATTAATTGCATTATCATAAAAATGCTTTATTTTATAAAATCCATGTTAACTGCAATACGTTTTAACCATCGTCAAATCCTAAACTCTAAACCTTATTCAAATAATTTTACTATATCACATTAGAGCACATCCGAGTTAAAGAAAAAAAAGTTTTCTTTCTATCCAAGCAACGATAAATAACTTTGAGATAAATGTAATACAAGAGAGTTAAATTTTTAATTTAAAAGTTAACTATATATTAAATCTAATTTTAATCGATAAATACAAATTTTGACAACCTTGAATATAAGTATAATAAATAATAATGAAATTGAATGCTTTGAGATATTTGAAAGACTAACATGTAAAATAGGTGTTGAAATTTGTTATCAGGCATATTCTCAAATTGTTTATTATTAATTATTACTTATGTAATGTAATATGCTTATTCTTTATATTATATCACCACAATATTATTTATTATTATTTTGTTAATTATTTAGTTCAATTATTTTTTTTATTATTTATTAATATGAAAGAGTTAAAATATTTAGGATATATATTAATTAAAATTATTTAAATAATTATTTATATTCTTTTTTGTTATTTTATGTTTATTGCCAAACACTTTGTTAACGTTAATAATTAACTTATTACTTGTTAATTGTTATCTATTATTAATTATTTAAACTGCATGCCAAACAAAGCTTAATTTAACCAAGTTTGGTTGGCACACCTGGTTAGTAGGGGTGTGTCCCGGGTTGAGGGACCGGGAGCTAGTAGCCCCGAGTTCGAGCCCCGGAGTCGCCAATTTGGCCAGAGGAATACCACTTCTGCTCTTGACCTCGACTCCGGATTAGTCAGGTGCTAGTAGCCCTGGACACCGGGAGCCCCTCAGGGGTACCCAAAAAAAAAAACAGAGCTTAATTTTGTACACGGTTGATATTTGTTACCCACTTGTTAACGTGATTTTATGTATGGGCTATATAATTCTTTATGTCCATAAGAGTGCTACTTCGAGAGAACTTTCTTGGAGTTCTATAGTCAGCCACATGAATTGTACTTGAAGCCCATTAATTCTCTCAATTTGAGTTCTATAAAAAGGATTTTCTTAATGTATGTGCTGAAATTTCGTTTTCTATTTCTTTTGCAGATAGAAAAGGAAGCTGTCGCCCTATTTCAATAAGGTACAAATGTTGCAAACTTTAGCTACCTGTTGCTCATTTTGTTCATTCTGCTTCAAAGCCATGTCTCACTAGCACATATGACGAACCTTTTTTTTTTCTCGTTTGCAGCAAAAGTGGTTGGTTTCCTTTCCTCATTTGAGTTGGCGATGGTGTCCATTTCATTTTAGATTGAAGCGGAGTATTGGATACATTAATGTATCAGTTTTTGGATATTTCAAATTGACAACATGATTACTTGTTAAATCTCAAGCAGGGGATTCTGTTGAGCAATTGGTGGTATTGTTGCTGCTGTAGTGGTTGTTTTACTGGTATTCGGGGCTTGTATATATGTTGAGTTTTACAGGAGGAAGAAGTGGCACGAAGATAATTCTGTGCAAGGAATTGGTAACCTCATTTTCCAAGTTTCAACTACTCCAAATTGTAGATGACACTCCATTCTTTTCATAGTTGAGGATATTCTTGTTTTCTATCATTCACTTCATGATTTACATTCAATTGCCGCCCCAAGTTTTGCATGACATATATGATTTCTGAAGATCCTTTACACCTTATATTCTCATTTGCAAGTCTCATTTATTCTGATTGTCTTGGCCATAAAACTTGGATCAATAGTCCTTTTTTTTGTTTTCATGAACTATTTGCACTAAGATATGAGATGACCATGCCGTGTTTGTTATTAATTTATTTTTGTGCAGGATTATGTCATCAAGCTCGTGTCGGTTTGAAAGATGTGAAAATTAACATGGAGAAATTAGTAGAGTTCATTTATGTAGATGTTGCTACAGAAACTAACGGGTTCAGCATGTCTACTAAAATTGGCGTAGGTGGTTTTGGTGCTGTGAATTATCAATTATGCTGAACTGAGAGGAGAGGTTGGTTACACCTCATTCATGTAGATATCGCATGTGTACTAGTTGCCCATATATTTTGTGTTTCCATGTACCTGGCCATATTTTATGTAGTTTTTTAAATCTCAAACGTTTTTCTTTTTCATGTTATTGAGCAAATCAGTGATATGAGATGATACAGTGATAGAGAAACACGTACCTTATGCAAACACATGAAATATACTTCATGCATGACCAAAAAAAAGAAATATACTTCCTAATATCTATATAGAACTTTATCACAGTTTTATGTGTGCTTCGGATTCACAGTCATTTTTGGTTATTCATTAAGCTCCTACTTTACCTATTGGATGATGGTCCATGCAGCTTAGTACAAGTTACCCTTTGGGTTTTGGTTAATAGTGACTGGTGATTCAACTAGCATTTGCAAATTGCTAGAATTTATTGTTAATTTGTTATTAAAGCATTATTTTCATTCCTTTCCCATGTTATGAGAGTAGATCAGTCAATGGCACTGTATCATTATTTCACATCATAAACATCTCTTATAGTGTCACATGTCATCCATGATTGATTTTCTATATTGTGCAAAGGTAGTGATGCATTCCCATGAAGGCTAATGTTTGGCGTTCTTCCATTTGTTGGTAATTAGCTGCTTCTAGTGTAGGTTGCAGATTTTGGATTGACAAAACTTACTCGAGATGGAAATCTCAAGTTACCCTCAAAAGAAAAAGGAAGAAAGGGTTCTCTCAAAATGGAAACGTGATGATGCCCATTAGACTTGTTGGAACATTTGCCTACATGCCTCAAGAGTAAGCAGAACATGATCTTTTATGTCTTGCATGACTACTATATCCTACCACAACCACAGTCAATTTGATTTCTTATGCCACCATGCTACTTCGGTCTCTAGTTTGGTTTTAAGTCATTTATAATTGGTAGTCACTATTCTAAACTTAATCTTCTTATGTTTTTTCTTTGATTGCTATTGCCTTGTTGATAATGATGTATTGTTGGATCTGGGATATGGGAAACATCTAAGCAAAATATCACTACCTTTGTTAACACAATTATTGTCCCTCTGACCATGATATCGGATCTGTTAATGCTTAGTTCTGGTCGCACTAGAAGAATACTGTCATAGAACATTGAATATCAAACAAAAAAAAATGCAAAAATCACATAAGAGATCTAGAAAAATTGAAGACGAGTTACTTACATGCCACAACTTGTGAGAAAGTTTTTAGTTGTTTGATCAAGCTTCTCTTCCGGTTAATGACACTCGGCTAATATATAGTCTTTGATCAGTTACAAGTGTTTCTCTTAAAAAAGAAAAAAAATAGATATTACAGAAGCTCGAAGAATAGAATTTTCATAGATCACTCTATAAGATGCATAATCACTTAGAATTCATTCTGCTTCAGCTGGAACATTTAGCATATCTAAATGTTCAAACTATACAATTCTTAATTATTTATGTAGGTGTTATTTTTATTCTTTTTTTAGTAACTCAGTCAGTGGTGATATGTATCATCCTTCTGCTAGTTGAAAGAAGTGCCTGCAATTTTCGAAACAATCAATTATCTATGTGTATTTACGTCTGTGTATTTATGCACGATTACATTTCATATGTTTATGCAGGTATGCCCGATACAATGGTGATGTTTCATCAAAGGTTGATGTTTATGCCTTTGGTGGTGTCCTTTTTTAGCTTATTTCAGCCAAGAAAGCTGTTGTAAAGTCAGAGTCTCCAGAAACAAAAGGGTTGGTTTAATTGATTGGTTTATTTCTCCTCATTTCCTTGCTCATGCTACCCTAAAGTAGTATGTTTGTTTTGGTCTAGGATGATATTCTTCTGGTTCCCTACGTCGAGGAACGGAGCGTCGACCTAATTACAACACGTCCTTGCATTATTATTTTGTACTTGATGTCACAGTTTCAGGATGCTCTAGCCGAACCTGATCCGACGGAAAATCTTCTAAAACTAGTATATCCAAGTCTCGGTGATGACTACACAATTAATTTAGTTCTTAAGGTAACAAGACATGACATACCGGATTGGCTGCAGAATGATCGTGTCTATCACTTCCCTGCTAAAACTTGCGACGAGTTTTTTTTATTGTTGGATGACAGACGGTGCAAATTGCGAGGGCATGCACGGTGATGCATGTATTTTACAATATATTTTAGGGTTTACATTAGGCATAATTTTGAATCATTTTGACATCGCATGCATCAATTTTAGCATTTATTTGTTTAAATTGTTTCGAGTCATGGTTCTACTTTTGTTTATGTTAATTTTGCATGAAATCGGCTCAGGAGAAGCTTTTAAGGGCTAAAATCGACGGGAATGAAATTTACCTGTTCATCACGGGCCGTAACAAGCCATCACGGGCCGTGTTGAAGTCAAAGGAGCTTGAAGAAGAAATTTGAAGGAAGCAAAAGTCGCCCGATGTACTCGGTAGAAAGCAGTGGACGACCAAAGTACTTAGAAAAAACGAGGAAAGGTCGTCCGAAGAGTTCAATATGAGATTGGTGGACGACCAAAGGAATGCATAAGTAACAGTAGAGTCAAGAAAGGACGTCCGATAGATTCGAGGCAAATTAGCGGACGACCAATGGAGCTCAAAAATATTGGTCGACCAAAGGATTCATGAAGAATCAAGTGGACGACCAAAGCAGAAGACAGACTGATGAGTGGTCGACCGCAGGTTGAGGAGTGGACGACCGGTTGACATCAGGTGAAGACAAAGGACGTCCGGAGTCTTGGTGAGAAGACAAGCGGGCGCCTAGGAGTGTGTTTGAGCTGATGGAGGCTGAGGATCGGGTGACCGCAGGATTGACGGAAGACCGATAAAGTGTCAGAGGCCGTCCGGAGTCTGAGGAAGCCAGAAGAGCGATCAATCAGGAAGTCTGACAGGAGAAGGAATGGGTGTCCGAGAAGTCTGGTAGCAAGTCAGTGGACGTCCAGAGGATGTCTCGAGCAGACAATGGACGACCGAAGGTTCAGATAGAAATAGCGGACGTACTGACCTATTGGAAAAAGCTTTGGCGGACGTCCGAGGACCTCACTGGATAACGAGCGGACGTCCGGACTTGTCAGGGGAAGTTTTGACGGACGTCCGAGGATCTCATTGGGTAATGAGCGAGCGACCGAAGTACTGACATATGGTGTTTCAAGGGTCGTTACGATGAAGACCAGAGGATGAATTGTTCCATTACGGGTCGTTATATTCTATAACGGGCTGTAAGGTATTGTCGCAGATTGATATATTCGCGTATTTGATAAGATTTGACGGTCGGGAAGATTTCTATTCGATCTAGGACTCTAGAGATTTGATTGACAGATGTTTCTGAAGATTTAGAAGATGCTTTAAAAGGATTTAATCACAACCATTGATCGAGAACAGAAGATTACTGCAGAATACTATGAAACCTTAGGGTATAAAAAGGAGGCTGAACAGAATTATAGGGAGATCAGAGATATACGGAGAGAGAGAATTCAACCCTTGGAGAGGAGAAGACGNATAATTCGTGTTTAACTAAATCCAATCAACTTAGCGGTGAACAAACCCCTGCCTTCTCTATATCTTGAATTCCCTTAGTCAATTGTCACATCTATTCTTTTTCCAATTGTTCTCTTTAAGTTTTTGTTCTGAAAAATTAAACAACATTTATTAAATTGATTCTCTCAATTCACCTTAGAATTAATTAAGATAAAACAACAATCCTCGTGGGTTCGACATCCTTCTCATCTTCCATATTACTTGTTCGCGATCAGTATACTTGCTGGCTTTCTTTTGCACTGCTGGATTTTACGCATCACACGGAGTTGGATCCCCATTCAAGACTAACTATGAGGTCTGTCGTGGTTGCTTTGATGACATTATCAACATCTGCAGAAGACTGAGATGGAGGGAACTTCCATGAAAATCGACATTTCTTAATCTCATGTCAGAAAGTTAAAGCAAACAATCCTTACGTCGGTGGCAGATACCAATCAATCTTTTTTTTTGTATATGTTATTATTGTCGGGAGCGTTACCATGACATGTGGTATAAAAATGTAACAGTTAGTTAGCACCTCATGTATCATATTACATTGAGATCACTCAAGAGCGCAGTCAAATTGTTGCATACATAGTTATAAGATGTATAGAATTTGTTGTAATACCTGCCATAAACTAAAAGAAAACATAAAAATAAAAAAAAAGAAAAATAAAGTGGGGCAGCAGCCATGTGTCACACTCTCATTTGACCCCCATTCCCACTTACTCTCTTACTCCCTCACTATATAAGTCCATGCACCAAAAAATTTCCCTCTTTTCTCTCTCATTTTCTCACTCAAGTCACATAGGAAACTCAACCTTCGTTTAATCCAGGATTACAACTCAAGTTCTCTCCATTTCAGGTTCAAATTCAACAAGAAGGAGATCAAGGATTGGAGCTGAAACAAGGAGAGGGGGCTACTAGAACTTGAGGGAGAAGAAAAACCAAGGAGAAAGAGAAGAGATTTGAGCAATCAAGGTATGTAGAGGGATCCCCTCATTGACCTTGTGTTAATGTGGTTAATATGGATTTTTATGTGATAAAGGCATGTATTATGATGTTCAAGTATGGAATTGCAAGATAGGACAACATGTACTAAGTGTTTATATGATGTCCTAATTCATGTTTAGCTATTGAAATTATGAATTTCATATGCTAGATGTAAATGATGTTATGATGATCTGTAGATGACCAAATGTATGAGCATGTTTTTATATTGAACCCCAATTGAACGATGTATTGAATGAAATTGATAACTTAGAAAAACCCTAGGTACATAGTTTACTATATATTTTACAAAATGATCATAGTATGACTCAAGACAGATTAACAATGCTTGGGTATTTTGGGCATAACTCTCAAAGTACAACTCATAATGAGGTGAAATCAATTCCTATACAAACAAGACTTCAAGGCCTACATATATATTATATGAAATTTTTGGCCGACTATATCCTAGTCGAAATGACCTCGAAAGTGAAACTACAAAATGCAGGTAGGTTCAACCGACCAGGAGCAGGTTCAATCGACCTGGGGGAATATGTTCAACCGATCTGACCCCAGAATTGAAAAAATATTATTATTTTTTTAATTGAGTCTATTGATTGATAACCAAGGTCATGTATTGTGTGTTCAGTCGTAATAGGTTAAAATGTTAATGTATTGATGTATGATTGAATGAAATGAACATGTTAGAGTTATGCTTTGGGTGCCTATCGGGATCGGGGGATAGATGTCCCCATATTTATGACCTAGATGTGGGGTATGATGGATTATTTCGCGTAGAGTCCACGAGAGCAAGTGCATCCCTAGTTTAACTAACCATTTATGATCGACCAAGGTTACCCCAATTCTCCAACACATGTAAAGACTCATGAAAATGATTGCAAACCTAGGGTTGTCATTTGATGATTGACGGATAAATGATTCAAGAAAGCATATGGATATGAAAAGATCAAGGATCCTTATGGCTATGAAATGAGCAAGGCTCATCATGAAATGAGGACGACTCAAGAAAGTCATAAGGTGAACTTTCGGTTATCAAATAACAACAAATAAGATAAAAGTCTAGTATGGACACATATGTTATTGATATGAACGTTAGAAAGCCTAATGTATGAAGTGTTCATGTTAGATATGATTATAATTGTGAAAATAGCTAAAGTCAAAGATATAATGACTTTTATGAATTATGGTTCATGGAACCTTATGTCTATTGTTGGATCATGGATCCTATATGTTTTATGATTGATGCATAAAAGTTATGCTATATCATGATTATGTTTACAATACAAATGTAAAGTTTATTATTATTTTTATGACTTCACATATTGCGTGAAAGCTCATGGGACTATGTCCCGTGCATTAGATCCTGCAGGTGCAGGTAGACATGGTTAATTATGATGGTGACGCTGCTCATGGCCAAGAAAGTTGCACATGTCATATGCTAAGTATCAATTCTAATCTCATGTTTAGCCAATTAATAGTTGTATTTTCTATTTCCCATGTATCGAGTCTTATGTATCGAGCTATATGGCTCAAGACTATGTTTAAGACAATGGATTTTGATGTAACTTAATATGTTTAAGTTAACATTATATTTTATGATGAGCATGAATCAGTTTATGTAAATCATTTTCATTATTTTAATGTTGATTTATATGGGTTTCCGCTGTCATTGTGTTATGTGTCTCTGTGGCACCTCGTGAACCACCTCGACGCGTGTCAGATATCGATTCGTGCGCATGTGAGACGTGTTCGCGAGACGTTACATTTGTACGGGGGAAGAAGCAACCTATAGATAACCCTGCTATTGGAGTAATCAAATATTTGTAGGGGAGTGATGCGTGTCGTGTAATAGGTTGTAACAAAAAAGATCCGACTGTGACACAGGTTGTGACAACTCTAATGACACCCGATTGTTCACTACAAAGGCAAGTTTTAAAATTTATAAAATACCAAATTACACAACTACTGCTTCTGCAAGCGCACGAGTAGTTGTAGCACTTTGGGGTCGATCCACAGGACTGGTAAACTAGGTTTCTAGAAAGATTCCTAACTCAACTGCACTAGACTAGGGAGAAAATGATTGTTGGTTATTTGGGTTTTTCTAAACTTGAAAAAGTAAACAGAAGAAATATCAATGATAAAAATATTTTCAAGGCAAAGTTAGTAGTTGTAGCACTTTGGGGTCGATCCACAGGACTGGTAAACTAGGTTTCTAGAAAGATTCCTAACTCAACTGCACTAGACTAGGGAGAAAATGATTGTTGGTTATTTGGGTTTTTCTAAACTTGAAAAAGTAAACAGAAGAAATATCAATGATAAAAATATTTTCAAGGCAAAGTTCCACCCTAGGCTCATTTGTAGTTGTCAAACATTAAAAATGTATGAATCGATTCTATAAGGAGTTCAAAGAATAAAATCATGCAGCATTCCACTGCTCACTGATCTAATCCAAGAACTCATTTTTCTAAGTTTTAGATTGATCGAGGGAAGTTATCCAGGGGAAGGATATATTGTCGTCATAGGAATATCCCTTGAAAATATTTAAAAACAATATGCTCAAATCAATCCGTTGAGTCGTCACAACCAGTCGCCACAAGTTGTCATGTTTCCCCTTGTTACGTCAAATTCCTCTGCACGCATCCCTAGACGATCCCGCCAAGGCTCGATCCAGGTGAGAATTATAGGCAAGGACTAGGTTGATGTCAAACTCAACATGTGGATCATAATCATCAATCGTTACAAGCGAACAACTCCTCGTCGTGACATATTCCTCGGTCACACGACCTTGGGCAATCCCGATCAAGGGTAATCTCTGAAGGATCTGGATGGCACCAAGAGGGGGGGTGAATTGGTGTATAAAATTTTAGCCACTTATATAATGCTAGATTTGTACGAGTATGTTTAGCGGAAGCATATAAATTCAAAAGCATAATAGTTAAGAGTTAGAGAGAGAGAAGGAAAACAAACAAGCACACAAACACATGGTTTGTTGACGAGGTTCGGCCGAACTCCAGACCTACGTCCCCGCTTCGGTCTTCTCGCACTTGAGATCTCCGGAGATCACTAATTCCTTCTTCAAGGGCGAAGGCTCCCTTATAACTTCTCCTTTCTTGCACGAGAACAAGGAGACAATGTGACGACCCACCCCGACATAGTCGATTGTTAGCCATCACGAGGAGTAAAAAAACATAACACTATATAAAGTTCAAATAATTGAACGTTGCGGAAACATG
>LTAE01003562.1:0-36725 GCA_001647135.1 Pontederia paniculata
TGATCGAGAGAACTATTCGTGGTGACGGTGTGATGCCCTCGTGTGGGCGAGCGACGGCTCGCATGGTCGAGGTGGTCATCAGCCATGGCGGGATATATATGTGATCGCGGATGGCGAGGTGTCATGATACTTAGATCAGATCATGCATAGCATATTGTTTAACTCCAGCATTAATTGAGAGTATTTTATTATATGAAGCTATGTATGATATATTTTTTATTATGTTTTTCGATGGTTTTATTTTCGGGTGGTTTAAATATTTTATGGATATATTTATTTCACTCACTGAGCCATATATGATCACCCCTCTTATTTTGTTATTTTGCAGGTGAGGAGGAGGAGACACTCCTCGAGATCTAAATTAAAAATGATTGCTTGCATGCTCACAGGGCACTAAAAGAAAAAATAATTAGAATGTGTATGGAAGATCGAAAAGATGTGTCATGCCTTTCCTTTCTTTCATTAACATAGGTTTTTTTAGCCTATTATTTTAGAATCCTTGATCATATATTCTTGTTATTTGTGTTGGAGCATTGTTGACTCCTATTAGAAGCATCTAACCCAATTATATTTGATATTTCTTTGTTACTATGTTGATATGATTCGGGCTAGGCCCTATTCCTTATTTGTATTTGACATGTATTTTTTTAACAAAGATCATGCCGGAATTTTTGAAAATTTCTAGAATTAAAATTATTTTAACCATTATGTTTTGAGTTTCAATTTGAATTAATGAACGGTTGAAATCATTTGTTGCGCTTCGAACGACAGATTCGGAGCGTGACACGATAGGTCTTGACAAAAAAATGATTACATAGCATCATATACCCATCAATTAAAGAGTTATCAAATTTTTAATTCAGTAGCCATCATTTTGTTCATAAAAAACGCCACCAAGGGAACTAATAAATCACCACTATATTTCAGCCCACTCCAATACCAAATTTAGAAATCTAATATCATCATGAATGACAAAGCAGCCACCACATTTGTGGAAGCTTGAATTCACGATTCTGGCTCTTATAACTAAGCCACCATAAACCTTTAGCACTAACATTGAAAACGTAGCATTACGGTCTTGACCTTGAAGAACGAATATGAGAAGATTTCTGGGAACTAGTTATGAGCAACAATCATTGCACTATGTGTCATTCTTTTTAAAAAATTTACCATTCCATATTTTATTTATCAAAGCTATACTTCACCATTGCATCAATAAACCCCACCGCACTTCCCAGAGCAAATGGTCTACATTTCTTGTTGCATGAGCTGCCACAATCACTTTAAAGCAAATTACTTTTGAGAATACTTCAAAGCAAATTAAGTTATCTTCTTGATTAAAGACTAAAACAATATGCTGTTTAGCGAAACGAGGTAAACTAAGTCTACGAAATATGATAGAAACTAAATATCTAACTGAGGAATTCTCCATATTTGCTCAAAAAGAAAAAAAAAACAAAATTTTTAGATATTATGATAGAAAATAACGTGGTGTTTGCCTTTTTTTTTTAAAAGCAAAAGTTTTTTATTGATAAGTAAATTGAAATTATCCTAGTACAATATTTTTTGGAGGTCCGAAGGGGGACCTTCCTCTTAAAAAGTATTTACTAGCACGACGCACCCTTCGAATGCCAAAAAATCCGCAGCCCTATTGGCTTCCCGAAAACTATGTTTACATAAAAAAAAGAATGAAATTTCAGATGTCTCACAGTATGCTTTTAATTCTCCAAGGGCAATGCAACCTCTTGTTCATCAGTTTCACCACCGTCATGGAATCAGACTCCACGTACACCTTTTTAATGTCCTTCTGCCTGCATCTAAGGAGATCACATATGAATCCCCATAGTTTCACTTCGAGTACCGAATAAAAATGTCTATTTAAGGCGCATGCAAATACAAAAGATTTATCAGCAGATTTTAATATAAAACATGCTCCCTCCACCTCTCCGGATCTAGTGAGACCCGTCAGAGTTAAATTTGAAACAGAATAAAGGCGGGGGCTCCCAATGAACCCGAGTAAGATTCTTTGGGGGATGCCCCTCATTATTTGGATTCCTTCTACATCGCGATAGCTAGCCAGTACTCATTCTCATATCACAATTGCGATTGTCTAGATGGAGTTAAAGTATGCATCATTCCGTTATTTCCAAATATCTCATAACGTCAAAGCGAATAAAGAGAGAACTGACTTTTGAGAAGTAGAATCTAAATGGAAACCCTGCACCCTTCTACATCGTGATAGCTAGTCAGCACTCAGTTCTCATATCACCAAAGTGCCAAGTTTGAAAATAACTAAATTGCATGTTTATTCTAATTTGAAAGAGATTTAATAACTGCGAAGAGGTAGGACAAGAGAAAAAGAGAGGTTGATCGGTCTCAATTGATAATTCACAAAATTTCTGATCCAAAATTTTCAATTAATAGACCAAAACGATTTGGTTTCCCAAAAGATATCATTTGTCAAAGGACCCAATTTGTAGAGGCGTTCCCGGTGAGTAGATTTACCAACCTCTCTTGGTGGCGTCACGGGAAGCTTGAAGGACAGACCTCGAAGCCTCGACATGGCTTCAGTATCCGACCTCGATAAAGTAGCAATATCTTGAATGACAGTAATTCATTCAAACTCTCAGATAAACAACTTTTGAAATCGAGGGTCGGAGATAAACAATTTTTAAAAGGGTGGCATTATTGCCACTCCAAAAAATTTAATGTCACTCCATTTTCTCCAATTCTGCCCTTAACCTTTTTTATTATATTAAAAAATAATATAAGAGAAGATGAAACGTCATAACTCATTTATTCTCTAATAGTTGCTAATACCTATTTATTTTCCTTCAAACTCATTATTGCATTTATGATGATCTGCACCATTTAAGAGGCACGAAAAAAAATTCACAATAAAACTTTTCAACATAATTATAATATTTTATTCTTATTCTTTTTTATCAATTAAGCACCAAAATTTTCGGTGAGTATGCAGAAGAGTATACTTTTATTTGTACTTTTTATTTGCGTATAAGAATATGTATCAGATATTATTTTATTTTTTAATATGATAACAAAAAATCAGTTATATATTTGACCTACTTTTTTACATTCTAATTATTGTTATGTCTAATTTTTTTTATTCATTTAATAACCTTTACTTATTTCATTTGATTGATATGATTGAGCAAATATATATTTAAATACTAAGTTAAATTTATTTATAATTGTAAGCTAATCGGATGGTGATCTAACTTATGCTATTTAATCTAATCACATCATATATTTTATATATAATGATAAATAAGTAGCAATGAATCAAATAAAGTGACAGTTAACAAATTAATATAATACCATAAAATTTATTATATACTATAAAATGTTAATATGATCATATAATTTGAGTTATCATTAAAAATATTATAATGTATAATAGCCACTATAATATTATCTACCAAAATTAGTTGAGGTCTATAAAATTATATAAGCATAATAAATACTGCATCCACTAAATAGCATTTGCCAGCTTTATTTCTAAGGAAATGATGTAAAGTTGTCATTATTTTTATTGTTAAATGTTAGAGATTAAAATCGGTAAAAAGAAATGGCATTAGACTTTTTGGAGTGGCATTAAAGGCACCCTTTTTAAAATTACTCTCACATGTCATGACCAAGCACAAGAATTTCTCGAGACTAGCACGAACACTCGCATGTACGTTTCTCTCGTGTCTTCAGAAAAAGAGTGTTGTGAAAAAAATATGGTATAACGAACTACCTGCGTTGAATCGCTACGATTAGATTCATCAGGTTAGTGCATTTTAAATCACTTATGATATTTTTGAAAGCTGACCCCATTCTATCAATTACTACTAAGTGAACCTCATCAGGAGCGAAGCGAAACAGAGCCAGTTAGGCAACGTAGAGCATTGAAGAAAGAGACTTTGGAGTCCTAATTTGTGTTAAACCCTCTATATGCAGGTTAATAATGTCGTAAAAAATGGGGAGCTGTACAAAACTGGGTACTATGTCAACACAAAGAATAGGCAAAGTATAAGGTGGATCCTTCACTGAAGAGTCCTCCGGCAACAAAAAGAAGTCATCCCTTCAAAGGTTGACTCAGTGAACTGTCGACCTGCACAATAAAAAGATAATGATTCAGAAATTCAATTACCAATTTGAATAAGTCAGGATATGCATCAAATAGTTAATCACTCATATGACAGTCACACCATGTATGACAGTCATTATAACTTGACAATCAGTTTCTTTGGGTAAAAGGCTAAAACAGTTTCAAAGGGATGAAGGAGAAAAGTACAAAGCTTACATCAATAATATGGAAAGCCCTGCCAAGATTTGTTTTAACTTGTGAAGCTTCAAATGTTTGTTGTGACCTTTGATTTTGTTGAGCATTTCGAATTCCATCCTGCAAATGACAACAAGTTCATACAGATTGTTATTCATATACACAAGTGATTTAACTCTTTCTTGCTTATTCAAAATGCTATTCATCAGCATATAGTGCCAAATTATATAGAGACAGGATACTTATAATCTGACAAAGTAGAATCTTTTGATGAGAAACCAGTAGCACAGGATTTCCAATGATAAAATGTACAGAACAGGTAGACGACAAAATAAAGGGAATTAAGGTGGCTGTTAAACCAACAGAAAAAAGCTCCAGCTCTCCACTTTCAGATTTAAGATATGAACACTATTCGTATGCAGTGGCGATATTAAAGAAATGGATGGCACCTTACCTCATGGATATTCGCTTTACCTTGAGCTTCGCCAAAAAGAGAAGAATAATAACCAGGATCATAAGCAGATCCACCTAAAATAATATCAGAAACAGAATTCTGCCGTGATATTTCGTTATTAACTGGAGCATTCAGAAAACTATTTCTCACATCAACATCTTCACGAGAAGCCCCCAATCTGTACATCTGAATCCACAGAAATGTTGAAGAAATTCTCACAGAGAACCCAATGACTTGCATTGCCAAAGCAAGTCTGAGTGAAAAGACGAAATACTTCCCATAATTATCAGGGGCATAGTTCCTAAGGAGAAACAAATGTATAAAATAAGCCAAATAATATTTGAAATTAAAGTCTTCAAAAGAGAAAAAGTGAGACTAAAGATACAGGACAGGAGGACATAACATGTCACGATCAGTGAAAATGCACATCGAAGGGGTAATCATTTAGATATTCACATTAAGTAGGCAGAGTGAAGACAAAAAGTCTCATTATTAGCAAAGGCACTAACCTAAATTTATGAAAATGGTTTCTTGTCTTCATCAATCTCTGTTATTATCCAATTCATAAGTCAAACGTTACTTTTCATGTATATCAATCCCAAGCATCAAGAATGAGAATATATGCATTCTAAAGTACAGCAAGCTATGGTTACAAGAGAGTGTTGGTACCTAAGGTTATAGTTTAGATAATTGGCAACTTCATGAATGCAGATCTTACCTCGAACAAACAGAAAAAAAAGAAGGAAGAAGGAAAGAAGAAATTAGGATATTGGTCGTCTTCGGTATGTGACCAAGTGCCAAAATTTGCTTTCAGAACCTTGACTTATCTGAACATTAGAAATACCTTCAATAATTTCTTTAAGAAAGTAAACTTCATAACTCCTCATGGCGTAATGCATGGTCTAGAAAAGGACTCCGGACCATCATAAGGCCAACTTAAATGTGTTTATTTCATGCTTCAGGATATAAATAGAAAAATAATTATGCTCATGATGTGCAATAAATGTTACATAATCTAAAATATCAAACTTAGAAACGAAGAAGCATCAACACCCGAACTATGTTTAGATTCAATCTGAAATTGAATTGTTAGTATTGAATTAATAGTGCTTTCACAGCAGTAGCTGATGTTTCTGTACATCTTCCATATATTTTATCAGCTTTCCAGTTGGAAGAATGGTTTTCTATGAGTAAACAATGATACATGTTTGTCCTGACTCTTTTTTTTCAGTTGTCACCACAATGTTCGGGGGCATTGCCTCCAACTAATCTGGATTGCTTTGGACTACACGCTTGACTATGGTCGGTGAAGCTTTCATGAGGATTTTCTGTATATACATAGAATTGAACTCAGTACCTTTCTTAAACGAAATAGAATGCTTGCCCTGAACTAATCCTCATTGGTTCTTGTCCTCACTTTTGTTCCTAAGAAACATACGCATGTTATGAGTTAAACGAGCATGTTGATAACGTCTCATAGAGAACAATAGTCCACATACTCTTTTACTATGATCTGTCAAAGGTATTTACGCACTATCCCTCCTTTCGACACAAAAGATACTTGTGCATGTCATTCACTCAGACCAAACAAATTAAGTAGACATGACTGCAATAGAATCATACAGTACATTGAAGTACCTAATATAATGTCTAAGTTTGCAATAAAAGAGCATCCAGTCTAAATCAAGCATCCAAACGGCATCATCAATCATTATAATATCTCTGCATAGTCAAGATAGTTTTTTGGCTTCATGTACAGGTAATTGTTAAGGAAATCCTGTATATAATGAAAGAAACATTGGAAATGAGGGTGTTCAAAGAGTTATTCTGATCAAGGAATAATGTTGTTTCTTTTTCCTTTAACTCAACTGTTGAAACCTTACTTGTGATTCATGAAGCTAGTAGTACAACATATAAAATGCATTATTTCTTCCCAACTTTTGGATCCTTAGTATCATTGGAGTATTTCAAAATTTCCCAAGTTTCACAGGTCCCATTGACATTGCAAACAACAGGATACTTTAAATAAGTTGAAAGAACAAACCAAATCGTGTGCCAGAAAAGAATGAACCACGAGATGTCCAGCAAAACCGAACACCCGAGGAGCACCCCATAAGTCCTTCCAAGTGCCTGGCTGCTACTCTCTATCGCGACCAAAGCAAACAACGCCACCACCAGATTGATTAGCAACACTCCATTGAACAATGCACCCAGCGATCCAATAAGCGAGCAGCCGATCTGATACATCCATCAGAAGGAAAAAAAAATTCACAGAGTCGCTAGATATCTTTCCAAACACAACATCAACTACAAACCGAAATTTTTTTTTCTCAGCGTTCCTCATTATTTCGCCAAATTCTTCAAGAAATGTCCTCAAAAATGTCAGGAAAAGGAAAGTACATCACATTAACATCGGATAACCATCTCAGATGGGAACCAACTTAAAAAAAAACTTGTCAAATCATATCATGTAAGTACTACATTGCACAAATTAAGCATTCATCGTTCACCAAATTAAAACATTGCCAAAAACAAGCTCGAGTCTCGATTTCAATTTCTGCAGCAAAATCCATCAAAATTATGAGCGAAAAAATTGCAAGAAATTAACGGAAATGCTTCAAGCCATTGGGTGATCTCAGATCAGGGGATAAATTGGAACCTGGACATAGATGAGGAGCACGGCGAAGGACTGGAGGCGATCGTAGTCTCTGAGCCAGGATCGAATCCGCGGGCAGGAAGAGGAACAGGGCATCCTAAAAGATCCCCAATTCTTGAGAGCATTAGACGTCGTGATTTGGGGGAAGAATAACGAGAAGAACAAGTCGATGGTCCAAAAAAGAGAGAGAAAAAAAGGAGGGAGTTTTGCCCCCCTCTCTCTCTCTCTCTTCTCTCTCCCCTCCTTCCCTTCGCCTTTGGAATGGTAGATTGGCAGTTGGAATAAAACCAAAATAAGACACCTCTATTTTTTCTATTTCTAAAATTTTTCTCTATTTTATAAAAAAAAGACAACATTTTTTTCCTGGAAATTGGATATATGGCATAATTATATCAGGTATCCCAGTTTTACCGTAAAATTTAAACAATTAAAACTAAATTATGTTGTGGATTAAGAGTGTGCAAAATAGAAAAATGTGAAAACTTGCCCAATTTGATTAAATTTTATACTATCTTGCTAATTATTTTATGGCACTATCGTTCACGTGCATTGATCTGGAATTAAAATTTCGAGTCATCATTAGATATTCATTTTGAGTTGCTTGTCAACACAGTATGAGTGATAATGAAATTTCTGCAATCAAATTCGAGATT
Organism: Pontederia paniculata; assembly: GCA_001647135.1. Lineage (NCBI taxonomy): Eukaryota > Viridiplantae > Streptophyta > Magnoliopsida > Commelinales > Pontederiaceae > Pontederia > Pontederia paniculata. Next base: position 8,052 of record LTAE01003562.1, read on the forward strand.
TGTTAAATAAATTTTTTCAAAAAAAAAAACGTTCACAGATGTATTATCTTCTGTATTTTAAATTTCTATTTTGTTTTTTGAAATATAAGTTTCTTGTTATTATGAAACTCTGAATTAGAACGAATTCTGGTCCGACACCATTCACGCAAGCGGCCTCCGGGAGCATGCCATCAGTGTGAGAACCATATACCACAGTATCGTATTCATAAATATTTTGAATTGATATGTAATTAATTATGTAAGTAATTGTTGTTTATGTAATAATCATTTCAACATTCGATTCTCGGCCAATGAGAGTTTTGATGGAGTGGTAAATAATTTCTTACGGTTTAAATAAATCTGCAGAAAATTTTTAATGAGAAGTTTCAGTTAACACGGTCAGATGCGTGATTGGTCACGTACGCGATTTGGGCCAAATATCAAATTAGTCAATCTCAATGGCGAGTCGAAACTTTAACTCGTATCAGTGCACACAATCGTTAGCGCCATATGCGATGAAGAATCGACATCGCTTTCTGAAAATGATAATAAAAAATATATTTTCGACTTTCGAGTTATTTTCGAATAATTATTTTTGGATTTTGATCACTATTCATATTTTGAATTATTATAACTTGACAAAAAAAAATTCGGATCAATTTTAAATTCGTCCATATCATGTCGGGCAGCAATGAAAATAAAAATAGTAAATGTCTATGTGAAAAAAAAATGTGTGCATTTTTTATCGCAATGTAAATTTTATTTATTTTTTCCTCGAATTTGTAAAAAATGTAAACATCTAAAATTAATTAAAAAAGGTGTCGTTGGAATAACTGTACATGAGTTAGGTAACATTTCGGTTTTTTTAAATTCAAGCTCAAATTATTTTAGGTTTTTTAGTCCTCGTATCGAAAAGTTAAAGCACGCCGGTGGCCGCTGGATTTGCTGTGCTCGCGCCGGCGAAACCTCTTCGCCGCCACCATCTTCATCAACAACGTTCTCCGTCTCCAATGGCTTCCGCTCCTCCTCCCTCCACGAACGCCCGCCACACCACCTCCTCCTCCGCGCGACCTCTCCTCACCATCTCCGCCGCCTTCTCCCACCTCAATTCGTCCCCCCATCACCTCCCCCAACTCCACGCCCTCCTCGCCTCCTCCGGCTCGGTCGGGAGGTTCAGGACCGGACGGCGGAGAAGGGTTTCAGGTACGATTCGTATGTGTTGGAATTCTTTGGTTGATATTTACTCCAGGGTCAGTTCTTTGATCAAGGCCCGTGATATGTTCACTGGAATGACGGGTAAGGTTATACTTTCTTGGAATAATTTGATTTCTGTGTTTAGTGCGAACGGAATGTAGTAGAAAGCCGCCCAAGTCCATGGGGAGCTTAGCATGTCAAATTGTTTCACAGTGGCGAGTATTTTGAGGCGTTGCCGCCTAGATTTTTGAACAGTGGGCTCGTTGCTGTGTACTGCAGGTTTGAGAGTTTGGATGACGCCAATAGGAATTCTTTTTATGGGATTGTGTACAGGCACACAATCTCATGCAGAGCTATGATAGATGGTTGTCAACAGTTAAAGGTGATCCTGAAACTGCTTGGGAACTCTTTCCCGTAATGGTGATGGAGAAAACCAGATGTTGTAACATTTATCATTCTTTTTCATATTTGCCATGATTTTGGGGCCTTGCAATCCGGCGTATAATTCACGGGTATGAATGTAACAGCACTTAATAGACATAAATGGGCAAGTTTGGAAGTTTTGACAACCATGTGTAGATTATTTCATCAAATGGTCCAAAGAAATTCTGTTAGGCGGAACTCATTAGTTAACTACTACATTAGCCGTTGGTCAATTACCCTTTATGTTTTTAGAGAAAGCCATGATCTTTTTACCAGTGTGGGTTTAAATCAATGATAGAATCTGGAGTAAAACCTGAGTTTGTTATTATGGCAACATTAATCCCAAGTGCACCATCTGAAGGGATGCTCCTGTATGAGTTTTCTCTCTGATGCCATTAAAAGAAGACTGAATTCAAATTTGTTAGAAAATCCTCTTCTCGGCATGTAGAATGTGGTGGTTTACATGATCGATTGGATGAACTTGGGAGGATAGATAAGCATGATGCAGTTAGTTGGAATCTATTCTTGCTGGCTGTGTCCACAAAGGAAACATGCTCTCAGTGTTAAACTACTAAGTTGTAAACTCAAAGGGTAAACATTTGACAAGGTTACAAATTTGAGCATCTTGCCAGCATGCACATTTTTTCCTGCAATCATTATGGAAAGAGATCCATGGGTGCATACTATTTACTAAAAAATGCTTTAGATAATGATGCTCCAATTGGTAATACTCTGATCAAAGTGTACTTCCAATGTGGAAATTTGAGCTATGCAGTTTGTGCTTTTGATCATATGAACACAAGGACATTTTAACGTGGACTGCCCTAGTACGTACTGTGGCGTGTATTATCAAGGCTAGAAAGACTTGAGGCCATTTTCAAGAATGGAAGAAATATGTCCGGTACCTCATGAAGTAGCCTTCTTTTTGTCATGTATGCATGTAGTCATGCCAGCTTAGATGAAGAGGATACAAAATACTTTAAGAAAATGAAAGAAAAATACAATACAATCCCCAGGATGGAACACTATGCCTGTGTAGGAGATGCCCACGAATTCATTGAAGTTATGCTAAAAGAACCTGATGTCAGTGTATGAGGAATGCTCTTGGCATTATGAATTTCTTATGAATTATCATAGTTGAGACTATTGTCAAAAGAATCATTTCATTGATACAGAAAAGACTGGCTATCCTGTGTTAAAGTCAAATTTCTATGCATCTTCAGGAAAGTGGGATGTGGTTGGTGAAGTATAGAAATCCATGAAAGCTAAATAGCAAAATTTATGAATGTTGACGTGCAGCTTTCTCTCAATCTGAGTACTTAGTTGGTCATCCTGCCATGATTTGATATTCTAAATTGGCTTTACAGGGTCCTAAACAATTTGGTCGTTCATTATCATCCTTGTAAGTACTTTTTTTGTGAAAATTCTTGTAAATGCCTCTATCGTTTATGCTGTATCGTCAATCAAATAATAAAACCCTGTTGTTCAAATTTCATAACTTTACTTCTCAATGAGTTACATCTATTATTAGTTGATAGTAGGTCATTAACTTAGTCATGTTCATAAAAAATATCAGTCTACTTGTACCTAAAAAATATTTATTATTTCCAGAAGTAGTAAAGTTTTATTTCACGTGACAACATTATGGATATAGATATGTCACTTTTATACTTGGGAACAATGCATAGGCCTACTCATGACAAACAAATTGTTAATGGCAATGGAAAATCCAAAGGCCTCCATGAATGATGGAAAATGCCATAGAAGTTCGACTCTTCAAAGGAAATATGCCAGTTCCAATGCTACTTAGGAACCATGAAATTAATTCCTAAATAAAGAGGTATGGATTCCTCTGTAGTCGTTATCCATGAGTACATGACATTAGGTTGACTACTTTTATTGCTCGGATATTGTAGTCATTTGGTTCAGCAATCTGCAGTTGTCATAATGCTTATTTAGATTTTTTGTCAACTCAGAGTGTAGCTTGCAATGGGAACCCAAGTGCTGATGGCTAGCATTTTCTTATTGTCTCAAACTTTGAATAGCCGCCAACGAGAACTAAATGGTTTCTACTTATCTTCGTGAATGCAATTTAAATATTTAGTTGATTACAGAGTGCCTCGATGAGCAGATATCTTGACTCACTTAACAAAGATAATTTATTCAAGTATTGTAATCCTAATTAATTTATTTGTCAAAGGAAATAAGGTTTTCTTCATTTAATCCAGCCTAATTTCTTTGTGTCAGTATCTGGGGTATTAGGCAGCAGGTCACTGTTACTTTTGCCTCCTTTGCATGCTGGTCAATAACTGATTCAAGGATAGTTCTTGAATATAACATGAGATAAGTAACCTTTGTAGTGTTGGTTGTTATACCTTAAATTGCAATTGTATATTTGTTCAAAGCATCAAGATTTTCTTAACTCCTAGCCTATATAGTAAATGCACATTTTAATTTTAAGGAAAACATAAATGAAAAGTAATTAATGTATAACAGAGGGCCAGGAAGGGGATGTGGAAAATATAAAATATAAGGAATACGGATAAAACATAGTAGGACCAGAACAATGAATTATTATACATTTTTGGTAGCCTGTTATGTCAATATTTAGTAACAATTAACCAGATTTTTTTTTGAAAGGGGAGTAACCAGGTATAATTTAGAAGTTTTTTGGTCATTAAAATATTTTAAATTGTATATACATAAGCAAACAATTACATAATAATATATTTTCTATGATCTTATAATTAATTGTTATTAAGATTATGTTACGGTAGGAGCTTCCCAACAATGTAAATTTTTTCTTATAGGTGAGTCGAACATTTCTTTCTTTTATTTTCCATATGGAGGATGTGTATTGAGCACTTAAGATATCACTGGTTATTGTGTCACGTGTGAGATACACCTGAGACTACAAGCAACCACACATATTTTCTCATTCCTTTTTATTCCCATGCTTATTGTGTATCTGTCTATGCAATCGATTAATTATGCAATGCATGTAGCAAACTCCATAGAATTTAATGTTGATATATCTTAATAAACCGTTCATGATATGGATGATTTGAAGAAATGAATCTAAATCCCAGCATATGATGTTATGATGTCAGAAGATTTTGTTCAGATTCTTGACCTTTCAATGAAACTAATGAACTATAAATTACAGTATATCATGGTAATAATGTGAGTAGATTGCGTGCATGCTCATTACGTCTCTTTGAGTCTATAAATACTGGAACAAATATCCCAGGAGAATGAACCATATGAAGTTTTCTACCGCAGGGATGGAATAATCTGCTCCATTCATCTTCATGATAAATTTGATGGTTGTTCATCTCTGTCTTAGAAGTGTGGACCATGTGGTATCAAGGTTTTCATGTGTGCAGGGTATGCAAATTAGTTTCCTGTAGCTTTGATAATTTCTCTATATTATGCAATTTCTCACTGGAGCATAAGAGATCAATTGGTGGATAGAAACTACTTCCTTGTCTTACATATTAACATACTCAATACCATCATTTTGTACATAAGGTATACACATTTTGACTGCATATAGGTCCAAATCTTATTAGTGAAAGTATGGTTTTAGAATCTTTTTTGTGTTCCAGGTTCCTCTTCTGTGCAGATAAGGGAGGTGAAATTTCTTATCTCGAATGGCCTGTAGCATTGTAGATTTATGGATATGTTTACCATCTCAATCAGTTCAGAATTTATTAGAATTTTCTTATCACTGGAGTTTAACTTATCGTTATGGCACATCCTCAAGAACTTTCTTTGACATCTCAATAGGTTCAGAATCCATTAGAACTTTTTCTTTTCTTGAAGAGAGTTCTACTTCTTCCACTTGTTTTAGTAGGAACGATCTTCCTTTCGTTGGTAATTTGATTAACATTTCTTCTATCTTAATATACGAGAATGTACTTGAGCCATTTAGTTCAATGTGCAAATCATTCTTGCCCATCTGCATACATTTGATGCATTGGCAAAAATTAATTGGATTCTTGCGCCAATACAAACTTATCATCACTCATCTCACCATTTCACAATTACCACCACATCAACTTCTATGTTTTTTTACTTTTTCGTAGAGAAAGACAATTTTCCTTTGTTATGAATTCAACTTTTTCAGGAAGTTTTTTCTCACAAAGGAGACTTTTCACATCATATCTTGACACACACATACAGAGGTTGAGGGATCCATATAAGATCTACAATCTATAGATCTATTACTGGATCAAAATTTGATAGATGTAATTCTAGCTTTGAAAACTTTGCACTTTCATTGCAAGATACTTAACATGCCTTGTTTCCTTTCTGTAGAAAATGAAAGAAACACATGGAAAGATAAACCACTCGTTGGCTTGGGTGGTTGTTAACTTGAGGTTCAGAGTCAGATCCCTAAGAGTTCTCAAGGTGATAATTCAAGTGACTATAAATTTATTTACTTGTCATTTTCCCATTTATATCAAGCACTTATGCTCCCACAAAAATAGACACTTTGTTCATAAATATTGGCCATACATTTTCTGAAATCTATCACTTCAATTAGTTGGCACAAACTCTCCTAATGTAAATTTGAAAGAACTTTAAATTTATGGTTTGGAACTGATTTTCGTCCAGTTACAGTGCCCCACCAATACGTATCAACTAGTGTGAAGTTGAGATCTGGATTTTGTGATGAATGTGTATGCTCGTAAGTCGTAACTCCCATTTACCAGATCAATGTTTTCTATGAAAATTTTGGTCACCTGGATTCCAGGTATGACTGTTAAAAGTTTGAGCTGGATCCTACATAGTCTTATCAATCCCCTGGGAATCTATGCATTCTACAAAATTTAGATAAAAAATTGTTTGTTTGACATCTTCTAGACACACTCAAATTGGTATTCAAGCTCCCTTTTCTTTTTCTTTCGGTGTCGAACTCATTGTCTAAGGCTACTAGCAACTGACTAATCCGATATTCGGAAAGGATAAACCCTGGCCAAATGCGGCGATTCTGGGAATCGAACTCGGGGCTACTAGCTCCCGTCTTTGATCTATGTTTTTCAGCAAGTAGATTCTTACTAAGTGGCAAAATTTCCCATTAATACTAAGTTGTATTGTGTAGTTAGCAGTAGGGCTCATATAGTTCGACTCGTCGCTACAGGTTAATCACCATTGGATGTCATTCAAGTCTATGAGCCTGGATCAATTTGTCTGAATTCACTTATAAATAAAACGACAGACAACCTTTACTGATTCATTAATTATATTGTTCTCTATCAGAAGCATGACAGTCATATCAGCAAACTGAGCTGGTAAGCTATGTTGGTGCATTTTGATGCATTAATCATTTCTATATCTTAGTTAGAACACTATAATCTAGATTGAAAACTTTGTTCTCTGGTTGGTTTTGTATTCTTCCCGTAGATGACCTCTCATGGATATGTCACCATAAGAGTTGATTTCATGGTTGCCTCACAGTTGAGCACTGAATTTTTTCTCCTTTCCTGTTCAACAAGCAACATCAAGATGGAGGCCAGTGCCTCCTCAATACACTTCCCGGAAGAGTGAGATGTGAGTAATGGCAAGGGGCAGACGTGTCATAGGAATCTAAATGGATGTCATGACTATGATAGTTGGTGTAACACAATGGGTGTAGTATTTAGGTACTTAAGTTTAGATGGACGTGTGTAGGGGAAATTCTTTTGTGGCCAAGTATGGCTTCACAGCTGACATCACATTATTCATTTTGAGCGCAACTATTTTTTTTCTTCCTTTTTCCTTTGAGATTGGAGAGGGGCATAACAGAAACATGAATCAGAAGGATCTAAAAGGAGAGGGAGAGAGTGGAAAAAAAGGCATGGGTTGGTTCACAGCAAGTGCATGAATTTATCCGCCAAGTGCTCGACAGAATAGTTAATTAAACTCCTGGCTGTCACCTTGTTGCCCATCATATACAAGGGGATGATTATGAGGGATGAGGATTTCAATAGTAATTGTGGTGACATTTGAGAGCGCAGATACTGGCATCAAGAGGGATTACATGATTTCCATGTACAAGAGCTTAACTTTATACATTTCAGAAATATTTTTTTTATTAAGGAGCTAAAGGTCAGTTTTAAACAAGGAAAAATCATATAAATAACTTGGGGATGAACATTCAGAAAATTTAGTGTTTTGCTATTATATTTTTTGTGAGTGAGTGAACTTCCTCACTAATAAAAAAAAAGTTTGTCCGGACCCTAAAGTTTTCTCTCCTCACCCAGCTATTCATCTTTCATTGGTGGTCTACTCTTATGTTCATTTTCATTATTAAACCTCTGGATGAAATATGAGGCTGCTGAGACGTTTCATGACTTCTAAATATGGTTATTTTGCAGGATGTCTCAAATATCTTCTTTTTGCTGCTCCGGAAAACTCCTGTGGAGAATGTGTACTTTGAGAATCAACGAGGAAAAATGCTCTTACATTTCTTGATCCAAGTCCATTTCCAAGTCTCAGATTATTGATCATTGGAAGACTGCATCAATCTATTGAAAGTAATGCTGCAATGTTCTCTACTTCCATAGGAATACCTGAATCAAAGGTAGAGATGGAACAGAAGAAATATGTTGTGCAGTTTGTGTTCGTCTGTTCACTCAGTTTCATTGCTTGTAAACATGTGTTATTTCTGTTAAGGTTACGCTCTTTACTAATGTCTCATGTTTCTTGTCAATTTCCATGAAATGAAGTAATTCTTTTTAAATAAAGTGGGTTATCTATTAATCCAAACTTCACATAAGTCCGAGTACAAAATATCCTTGAGGCCCGGAGGTGGACCATCCTCCCAAAAAAAATTTTCATGCAACTCTCGGCCAACATTTGCTAGGTAGTTAGCCGCACAATTCACTTGTCGATAGCAATGGATACACGAAAATGTTATAGAAGTTTTAGAGAGGTGTAAAATTTCGCAAAAGATGTTCCAAAGGCGCCATGTGATCTTCCTTTGATCATTTATAAGGCTCACTAGGTCTACAAAATCAGATTCCAGCACTACTTCTCGATATCCTCTTGCAATACATCGTTTGATACCCTCGAGTGCCTTCCATGCCTCTGCCTCCAACATTGAGTGCATCCCCTGCCTCCCTTGCCTTTGTAAAAGAGCTATCCGAATTAATCTTAACACGGGGGTGGAGGTGTGTGGGGTGAGAGAGGGGAAGGGGGGATCTCCACCATTTTAAGGTAATTTGTCTTAGTAGAGCAGCATGTTGATGATATAAAGCTTTAAGCTTACTAAGGTCTGTTTCATTTAGTCCTTGCTCTACATTCTTATGTTCCAACTTAGAGATCTCTACTTTCTGAAGCAGTTTTTTCTTCTAAAGGTCCTAGAGCCTGTTTGTGTTAGTTGAAACTTAGCTGATAAGTGATTAAGGTGCTGAAGCTTATTTTGTAAAATAAATAGTTATGTGTTTGGAAAAGAAATGCTTATACTACTAACAAGTTATATAATATTTGATAATATATAAATTGATAAATAAATTTTATACACAAATGACTAAATTAGCCTTTCAAAATTAAAAAATAATACATGTTTAAAACAATTAAATATTAAAATAAAAACTCCTCCAATCTGGAGGAAATTTCCTCCAAATTGTAGAGTTTGGGACCTCTTATATGGAGTCTCCCAAACTCTTCGATATGGAGAGGTCTCTCCAGATCGGAGGTCTGACACCTCCGATTTGGAGGTGGCTCTCTAGATTGGAGAGTTTGGGAGACGGTGCGAAGATGATGTTGACGTTGGGGTCGAGAGAGAGAGAGAGAGAGAGAGAGAGAGAGAGAGAGAGAGTAGACGACGACCGACGAAGATGGTGTCAACAGTAGGTGAGAGAATAGACAACGTCACGGTGAAGATAACGGTGAACATGGCTGCGACAAAGATGACGGATGGTGAGACGATGAGACAAGAGGGAGAGAGAAGAGGAAAATGAATGGAAAAAGAAAGTTTAATTTATATAGTAGGTAATAATGACAAATGATAAGGGTAAAAAGGTATTTTACTTGGTCAAAGATCGGTGGCTTATAAATCGAAAAAAAAATTGGGGGTCCCCAGCTTTTATTTCTTCCACTGATAAGTCAGTTTATTTAAACTTATAAGCACATTTCGCTTGTTACCAAATAGGTGAATTCTTTTAAAATGGTCGATATCAGCCCCACCAAACACCCTCCTAATCTGTATTTATTCTAGTGCAGAGTTTGTTGTTTAACAATACATAAGGATTGTTGGAAAGAGGTGTGGGTCCTATTATACCATACTTTTTGAACAATTTTCCTGGCCTCAGAGTATTCAAACCAAAAAGCTTCATGCTTGAAAGATTTCGGCCTATTGGTTGAGAATTTGTATTTACTATTTAGAAACAAAGGGGCATGATTTGATTATGTTCTATCTAAAGTTCTTAGGGTGAGTGCTGGAAAATTTAGAAACCAGCTAGGGTTTGCTAATACTCTATCAAGTTTGCATCAGATTCTTCCTAATCCAAGTCGGTTATTACACTAAGTGTATTGACACCCAGACCGTTGGGCATCAATTAAACCCTGACAAGAGATGAGCTACCTAAGAAGTCATATAGATTTAGTGATAGTAAAAGGCTTACCCCTTTCTTGTCCTTTAGATAGATTGTAGCGGTGAAATCACCCACTACTGCCCACGGGATATCATCCATTTGCAATCGAGTGAGTTCACGCCATAACTCCACTCTGACACTAGGGAGATTGTTGGCATACACGCATGTTAACAAAAAAAAAAAGAAGCCACTAATGGACACATTAGCATAATAGGTGGAGGTGGATTCGAGGCCTCAGACCGTATAGAACTTGAGAAGGGGGATTCCTTACCTCATTACTTGATCTCGCAGCAAGATCATACCTCTCCGAGCAGTACTCAAGCCCGTGCCCAATTCGTCCAACAATGGAAATAGAACAATGACAGATTCGTACAGGACACACTAAAAGTATCAACCTTTGTCCGGCTGTCGAATCCACACCCCTTATTTGACCGGTTTAGATAGATCAATGTCTACACAGACCCTCGCTCCTCCATGTCTAGCTTTCGAAGGCTCAGAGATTCGTCAAGTTTGAGAGGGTATCTGAAATGGGATGTTATTTTCAAAACCGATTCTTGGCCTCCTAGCTCAAAGGATAACCCTGAAAGTTGGATCCAGGCTGGCGATGATGTGAGGTGAACGTCTAGGGGATGAAAGAATGGCTTAGCTTGAGAGAAGTGAAGAAGATGACCATGGAGATTCCACGAGCTACCGTCAACACCTATAGTCTTTCTTCATTGTTAGCAAAGAGGAATAGGACAAAAGAGTTGCCAAGATCTACCACTTTGAGAGTTCCTTTGAGGTTCCATAGTAGGGGAAGTTTAGATTTGAGTAGCTCTGAGGTGCCCTCATCTTCGTATACACGCCCAATAAGGCCACGAGTGAGCTCTTGAGATCTAGCATCAACAGCCTAGGAATGACGATCTCTTCTTGAATCGCTTCCTGAAGACATCACCACTATCATGGGGTCATCTTTGGTCAGATGTGTTGTGCTTATGGTGTGTCGACTTTTAATTATCTCTGACCAAGTGGTTCCCGAGGGAGTAGTTTTGGGTAGAGAATGGGAGGATGCATTTAGCACCGGAAAGTTGGTGGTGGCATTGGGTTCGAATGGAACATGGTGGGAGGAGAGGTGGGAAGGGAGGGGGAGGAGGTCAGGGGGCTTGGCCATGGAGGGGAACTGAAATCAAGTAATTTTGAAACCTTAGCTTCCTTCAGGTAATTGAACTTGTGTTTGCCCTCCTAATTCATTTGCTTCTTGTGCTTATGACTCTTTGAGTATATAATACATCTTAAAAAGCTCTATGAAGCTCAAATTATTAAGATGACGAGAGAGCCAAAACAAAAGTTGTCAAATAGAACAATTACTCGAAGAAACCATACAACCAAAACCAGTCAGCCAGGGTCTCTTTTCGGTGGGTGCACATTTAGCAACACATTATAATACATATTATACAAAAGTAACTAATTGCATAAAGCAAATCATGTTAATTTAAAAAATATAATTATGTAACTATAAATTTAAGAAAATATCGTAGAAGCCAATATATTACTAGCGAAAATTTTCTCATACTATAAAAAAATTCTAATTGTATAAAATATTGAGAAACAAAGAAAGAAACATATTATATACATTTGAAATAAAATAATACATTATACAATTCATGATACCCGAATAGAAAAAATAATAATTGCCCAATTGATATTTTTATATTTTCTAATCTTAAATCACAATAGTAATTATTCCTTGTTATAATACATCATATATCTATATTTGATACAAAAAATGAGTCAATATTTTATGAAGTACAATTTTCACAAAGAAAGTCAAATAATGTATTCTTTAATTAATTTGGAATGGTAAAATCAACATCTCCATATATGCAAAATATACAATGTTTAGAAACAAAAAGATATGGAGATATATCATTGATTAAAAAATATTTATAATGAATTGAAATATTGATTTAAAAGTGAAATAAAACTTTCGTACTAAAAACATATTATAGATCAATATGTACTTTAGAAAATAAGTCAAAATTGTTGATCGTAAAATCACAATTATATTTTCTTACTGAGCTATTATTGTTATTATTATTATTATTATCATTATTATTTGAATATATATTTTCTAAAACTAAAAAGAAAAAAAATACATAATTCATTAAATTAGAAAATTCGAATAAAAAATTATTATTATTATTTTATTCTTATAGTGGATAAAAGTATCATAGTTTTGAAAAAAAAGAGAGAAATTATACTACNTATTATTATTATTATTATTATTATTATTATTATTATTATTATTATTATTATTATATATGTTTTTTAAAATAAAAAGAAAAATTATACATAATTCATTTAATTAGAATAATCAAATTTAGATTAAAAATTATTATTATAATGAATACAACTATCATAGTTTTGAAAAGAGAAAAAAAATTAAAATAAATTTCGATATATTGAGCGGTAGCAAGTTTCGAATCCAAGAATGTACGTGGATGAACTAATAATCAAACCATCCGACCACATGTAGAATTGTGACCTATCTACAAATTTGCACCCATAGACAAGCACGTGGCTCTGCCACTAACAACAATAAACTTTCTAGAACACCAATTATAATTATTTCATTACGAAACATAGACATTTGTTTACTGTATTCATATTAACTTTTACCATTCAAAGCTATGAAGACTGGCGAGGTAATAGACATGAAGTCAACTATCTTTTAAATATTAAAGTGGACTTATATAAACTACAGCATATTAAATTCGCGACAAAAGCAAAAATTTAGAACACCTTGGCGTATAACATTATTGTCATTAGTTTATTGATCTAATAATATTCTATTATCTTAGTTAAATTATGAGTTAAATAATAATTATGACTGTTATTCAATAATCAGGATCAAATTTTTATATTTTTTTTATTAATTTGATGGACGATTTGTTACACGTTATTTTGATATATCGACATAGTTTGACGAGCATATCTTATTTCATGTTATAAATTAGATAGTGACTTTATTATGATTATGATCATTTTATTTAATCAAATATGATATTATCAGTGTCATACACACGGCAAGTTACGCCGATTTGCCTCAGTTCGCTCGCATACATTAATAACGTACAACATTAACATTATTTATGAAGATCTCGATTTTCTACGATTTATTTTATAATATTTCTATATTTAGTCCCTTATCGACCATACGATCTAATTCATAAAATTGTTATAATCTTCATAAGATCTTTTATAAAATTAAACGATTCTTATCCGATCATCGATCTTGCAACCCTCCTTCGATTCTTGATTTTGCATGAAATAATATTCAATAACTTACGATTTATTCAAGAAGTTTCACATTTTTAACAGTGAAGTACCTTTAACTCGTCATATAATTAGCACTCGAATAATTTGATATTTAAGCTCGATCGATAAAATAATACTTTGATCAAATTTAATAATTTCAAAAATTAAATCTACTACTAATTTCTTTGATTTAGAATCGAGTTTCACTACTCAACTATATCAACTAAGTTTAGTTAAGTGTACATTTTTTTAACCAAAGGAAGGAATGCATACAATATTTATTTGTTCAATTATGGTAAATGAATTTTTTTTAAAAAAAATATTCTCTGCATAAAAAAATAAATTCAAGATATGAAAAAAATAGGTTATTGATCAATCGAACTCAACCCATTGATTGATGCATAATTTTTTTTGCCGATTAAAAAATAAGATTACTGACAAAATATAAAAACAGAAACAAATTATATGCAATAAACTGATTTGGCAAGGACTGGTCACGTTTTCTCAACTTCCAAACTCGAAGACTGCTTCCTAAGCAGAGCAGACAGCCAAAACTACGTGGCCCAACGGACAACACTACTTATTAGCCTACGTTTCAGCTCTCTGTCAATTAAACCTTCTCCCTTCCATTATTCTTCTCTTCTTCCTTTCACTCACGAAAGATGGCAACATTTCCAACCTTTGCTCCTAAGAATGCTCTCGTATCAGCCATCAATCTGTTAGTTTTCACTCTGTTGGATCTTCTGGACGTGGTGCTGTGCTACGCCTATTGGTTCATCGATGGCATTCTCGAAGGGGAACCAGTCCCCTGCTACTGCAAAAACAGAGGAAAACAGAGGGAAGAAGAAGATGAGGAGGAGGTTTCAGAGACTTTACATGGAAGGAAGAACATCTTCAGGGAAATGGGATTTGCTAATTCGAGAGCAAAGGAATGCACAAGGGATGGGAAGTTTAGGTTGAGGTCTCGGAGGTGGTCGGACTGCGGCTGCCAAGGTTGCATCTCATGGCAGGGGAAGGCAGAGGAGGAGAAGAAGGAGAAGCTTCATTTGGTTCTGAAGGAACCCTCTCAAGGTAGTTTTTGTTCTTTGGAATATGTTCTGATTGCATGCTATTTGTCGAATTGTTGTTTCTATCATTAATATGAAAAAAAAAAGAGAGTGGTTGTCAGATGATAGAATGATAGTTTTTTTTTATTATCCAAAAAAGAAGAAGAAGTAAGTAGTTGCGAACTTATAAAGTTATAATTGGAATGAACCTATTTTGCATCATTCATAATGGCCTTTTTTAGTGTATCGACCAATTTAAAGAATTTAATAAATGCGCTTTCCACTTTAAGTAAGAAAACACAAATTCATATTTGTCATCAAGAATATAGATATCACAATTATTCAATTTCTAAATTTGAAAAGATTATTTGCTACATTTGATGAATTAATTTTAAATGTTATTAATGAGAGTGTACACCACACCAATTGAATTACACATTTCTCTTTTTATTTTCTTTTTAATAATTTATTTTGTTTTACACCTTCATTGACCGCTCAAACTCAAATGTCCATAACCATAAGGAAAATGTTTCACAATGCCATGGCATGTTAGACTGCATAAAACGTAGTGTATCCTTTTGCAAATAGCAAATGATGATTGAAATAAAAACTTTCATATGCTATTTAGCTTTCAACCAAAAAAATACTTTTCATTTCTTTTTTTTTACCCCTTTTACATTCTTAGCAACACATAACTATTTACGATACAAAATCTTTTTATTATAAGAAAAGGAGATAACACATCAATATAACAATACTTGTATTTTTAAATTAATTAAAATGTTTTATTAGAAGAATGCTTCTTATACATAGAGCATTGTAAAATACATTTATGTAATTTATATTTATTAATTAGTTCAACTTTTGAATTTACTAAGCATGTTTTATTTAATGTGGCTGATTGAGCCTAACATAAAACTGAACTATAATCAAGTTGGGTTAAGGGGAGCTACGCCCCAATGTCAATGAAAGTTAATAGCATCATATTTGATTCTTAGAGTTATTAATTTGGGTAGAGTATTTTTTTTATTGCTTCCGTTCCATATCGAATTAGTCAGGTACTAGCTCAGAGATACTAATATCTTAAATTATTGATAAAAAAATTTAATTACATTCAGTTTCATCTAATTGTGGCCAACTTTTTCAACTGTATTTACTATTTACCAGCTTTTGTTCACATAGGATATCTGTCTATGTGCATGCAACTAAATTATTTACATATCATGCATGATCAAGCAGCAGCTGCAGAGTCTACAGAGAACGTGATATTTTTGCACGGATTTCTTTCCTCATCAGCATGGTGGACACAGACTGTGTTCCCAAACATCTCTGCCGAGGCAAATCACAAGCTCAGGATGCTTGCAGTGGACCTCCTGGGCTTCGGCAGAAGCCCCAAGCCGATGCAGTGCCTGTACACGCTGAAAGATCATGTTGAGATGGTTCAGAACTCTGCAGTCAGACCCTTCCAGCTGAAATCTTACCACATCGTTGCTCACTCGATGGGCTGCGTCATTGCGTTGGCCTTAGCAGCAAAGCATCCTGAATCTGTAAAGTCCATCACATTGGTTGCACCTGTAAGTTCATTAAATTTCCTTTGATATATGCTTCAGACATTGTGTCATTGCACCTGTAAGTTTGCTGAATTTCTTCTGTGTTTACTGTGATTCATAGCCATACACTGTTTCGAGTAAGACAGAAGCAAGTTTCACCATACTGAGCACATTAGCTGAAAAGAAGATTTGGCCACCTTTATCTTTTGGGTCAGCTGTCATGTCCTGGTATGAGCATATTGGTAGGACTATCTGCTTCCTCTTCTGCAGACATCACTTGATATGGGAACCAGTTCTGAGGTTATTATTCTCAGGAAGAAGGTAATGGCATTTTAAGCTCTGTTGCTGTCTGCAACACTGATTGAGATATATATGCAATTCTGAATCCATTTTGTGGTGTTCATAGGGATCTGGACTTCATATTCACAGACATGACCAAGCACACTCATCATTCAGCTTGGCACACCATGCACAATGTGATCTGTGGAGGTGCAAAGCTGCTGGACAGGTACTTGGATGCTGTTGGGAGAGCAGGAATTTCTGTCAGAATAATCCAAGGAGACAAGGATCAAGTGGTTCCTGTGGAGTGCAGCTATAACTTGAAATCAAAGCTCCCCCTGGCTGAGCTTGAAGTAGTAGCAGGTGCTGACCACTGTAGTGTAATCATAGGCAGGGAAAGGATCTTTACAGGTGATCTGGAAGGGGTCTGGTTCAATACCAGTAAAGCCACTTGTTACTGAGTTTTAGTATTCTTGAAAATGTTAAAGATGGTGAATTCTAAAGTTTTCAAAATTTGAACTGCATGTCCTCTTCTTATCAGAGGACTTGATCCCACTTGTATATCTATAAATTTTGTAAAGAGAAAAGTAAGGAAAGACCAAAAGATCATAAAAAAATTGCAATTATTAAAAGAATCACTTCCATGTGTTTTGGCATGATCAGTGTCCACTGGATAGCAATTAGCAAGTGATACAGCGGCTGGGTCCAAAACCAGGTGCTGTTGGTTTCAGGCTTGGCTACTGAAAACCGTTGGCGCAGAGAGAAAAATACTCCTCAGGGATTCAAATAAAAAGATGTCATGCTGGACTGCAACAAAAGATGATGTTGAATAAATATCTGAATATCAGAGTTCAGTAGATTTTTGGATAGTACAATTAAAATGAGCAGATTAATAAGCATTTGTTTACTTTTGTTTTCATTCAAGGTTTTTAAATTCAATAGTTCACGTAAACTCGTTTCACAGCTTAGTAAATTCGAGACATGAACTCAGTTTTAAATTTTAAAATGATTGATATATATTATTTTATTATTTGTTGACAAAATAAGATGAATAATATGATATGTTAATTATTTGATTAATAATATGAAGAAAGAGAGATTTTTATGAGTCAAAATAATAATAATATTAATTTTATTACTGTTCTCATTTTAATCTCGAAAGATAATGAATTACTTATAAAATTATCACGTGAGAAAGAATTTAACTATTATATAAATATCATTTAAAAAAATGAGTAAAAGTCGCATGAAAAAAATTATCAATTAGTATTGATCACTTGTTTATTCCAAAACAAAAGTGAAACGTGAAATCAAACACATAAAAATAATTAATAATAAATTATAATTATTTTAAAAGAGTGAATTATTATAAACATATAAATAAGAGATAAATGGTACATCTATTTAATTTCATCGTATTTTTTTTTCAAATAATATTTTTTAAATACTTAATAAATCTCAATATCATACAATTCTAATTTAATTATGTATCCATTCGAGTCTATGAAGCTAACTCGAGAGTTTACTCGATTCTAAAGAGTTTTTTTAATTTATTCGATAATTAACCCGAGTTTACTCCAAGTTAAAATTCTACTCTGAGTTAACTCATTTATAATTATAAACTTGTAAGAGTTTAAAAATTAAACTCGAGAATTTGAGAATCTCGTTTCAACGCAATATGATTTTCAAATTGATAATTAATTAACTTTTGTGGTAAATTTTTTTATTAATTTAAATAGTCACCAACCATTATTTTCTTAGAAATGTTAGAAATATCCTCCTACCTCCATCTTAGTAAAGCAAAAAGGATACAGAAAAAATTATCACCCTCCAAAAAGATTATTGTCACAAGTTCTCAACAAACTTGGATTTTCAGTCCTTCTTTATTATGAATTTGCGAAAATAAAATTTATTATTGAAGAGTAGATAGATTTTTCTTTTCTTTTTCTTTAAGACGGAGGTAGGTGGATATAGTTTTCTAACATTTCCATAGAAACAGTGGTTGGTGGCTATCTAAATCAATCGAAATCTCTATTCAATAGCATTTTCAAAGAAATCTAACTACTTGTCTTAGACATGTTTGTTTCTACTTTTTTTTATTTGTACTATATGAAGTAAAATATAGAGAAAAGAAGAATATACGTATACCCTCTAAAAATGAAATATTTCACAACATTGAAGATTATCTTCCTCTTTGAAGAGCAAATCTGTCAAATAATAGTTTCTCTAAAGGAAAATTAGATAGTAAACGAAATGAGTTTTTTTTTACATAAATTGTCATTCCTACAACATAGAGAAACCAAGTTTTGGAATCGTCTAGATTTGTAATCCATATGCATATTTTTTTATATTTATGCTACAATAAATATGACGGAGAAAAATTCAAACCTACAATAAAATTAGAAAACAACTCTAAATAACTGTATAAAAAATAATTAATCAAATTAATTAGCACAAGTAATTAGTATATACGTCTTTAGTAGTCACGAATTCATCTCTATAGTTATTAATTTGACTAAAATTTATTTTATCGCGTCCGTCCAAATATCGAATTAGTCGAATGCTAATAATTCTGAACATCATTAGACTTCTATCCTCGACAAAAAAAATTGCAATGATTTATATTCTTATAAAAATATTTTATTTTTTTTAAATACACTAATTTTTTAATTAAAATAATTAATCATTGAACATTTACAGAATAAGGATTGAAGGTGTATGAGTACTTTAGAATTATTTTATTCTTGATCATATAGTTTTATTTTCACCCCTTACTTGGTCATGGTCACCTACCCCTGCTCTCTACACTCCACCAATTGGTCGCCCAACTACTACGCTCACAACGAAGGGGATAAAACAGAGGCGCATAGACAACTCCTCCCACCCAAACCACATTTTATAGAAATCAAAACCGGGCAGGAGAGCAGAGGGAGGAGGAGGCCCCAAGGCGTCACCTTTCATCGCTCAGTCCATGGACCTCTTGGAGTCTTACGGCATCGAGACCGTCGGCGTGGCCTTAGCCGTGGTCGCCATCGTCGCCGGCGCCGCCTACCTCTTTCTCAGCAACAAGTCCAAAGGTTTGCGCCGATCTCAGTTCTTTGCCATTCTTTTTTCCTGATTGCTTTCTCATTCGCTATTTCGCTCGTTTCGGATCTTTCTGATTCACTTTTCTTTGATTTTTTTCCCTTTTTTTTCTTGGTTATTATTGGGTGATAATTTTGTTTTCTTCATAAAGCCGGGGCCTTTTTGGATTGTTAGGCGATTACAAAGCTCTGCAGACTTAAACATTTTGATCCTTCGTGATAAATTTGACTGAAATGTGAGATACTGGATCATATAATCGTCTTGCGCTCGATTTTTTTGTGGGGGATACATTCGTGCTTAACTTTTTGTTACCTGTAAGTCGTGTCCATTCATAAAGGTGGAAACTTTATGAGTTTTTGCTGATATCTCCACTGAGATGTGGTTATTAACTCGTATCGATTATTATTTACTTTTTCTAAAATAATTTTATGGGGATCCATTGATATATTTCTTCATGAAGGTGGAAGCCTTTACCGTTGTTTGATGCCTCTATACTTTAATATGTCAAGAATGTACCATTTCAATTCATATCTCCACTGAATCGTGAATTATTTTCAATATAGTTACTTGTGTTAGCTTCATTGTTTGTTTTCTTCCTCATAAGTGTTTGGGGTAGCCATTGACATAAATATGATAGGAAGTTCACTTTGTCAAGTGGTCCCATTTAGTTTTCAATGGTCAGTATAATGTGATTTTTTTTTATTCTTGCGACAATATTACTACCTTTGGTTTCCTGCATATCTCTAGACAACAGATCGATTCCTTCATAAATGTAGCAGCTTTGATGTTATAGATTGCCTTAACTTCCATGCCAAAGTTTTTTCCTTTTTTTTTTTGCATTTGGCCATTCTGATGAGAATATGTGTGCATTTTTTTTTACACCTTTCTGCGACGATTCCTCTTCTTTATGATTAAATGCTCTATGTGAATTCCTTCAGCCAATCAATTTTGGATCTGAACATAAAGTACTTTTTATTCCTGATGAAGATAATTAATTACTTTTCGCATGTGATATATGTCACTCACGATGTTCTAGGGAGTGAGACTAGAGCTCATTAAAATAAAATGATTCTCTTCACAGGTAATTTGGATCCTGAGAATTTCAAGGAATTCAAACTGGTTGAGAAAACGCAGCTGAGCCACAATGTGGCAAAGTTTCGCTTTGCCCTTCCTACCCCTACTTCTGTGCTAGGCCTTCCCATTGGTCAACATATCAGCTGCAGGTTGCTTCATCTTTACTTAAATTTGCGTTAATTCTACTTGAAACAGTTGTATGTTCACAACATCTTAGCTTCATTTTCTTGTTTATTCATCGCAGAGGAAAAGATGGTCTTAATGAAGAAGTCATCAAGCCTTATACACCAACAACTTTGGACTCTGATCTTGGTTATTTTGAACTTGTTATTAAGGTATGTTATCGTAAAACTTGAAATTGTACCCTCAAGATGAGCTATTAGTTAGTGTCTGATTTGTTTTTCTTTCTTACTCCATGAATATTAGTTCTCATCTTACTATGATTACATCTTATCTCAGTCTACTCCGCATACCATTGTATGAATGATGTTGCTATCTGATTTCCAGATGTACCCTCAAGGAAGAATGTCTCATCATTTTCGTGAAATGCAAGTTGGAGATTACCTGTCTGTAAAGGGACCTAAGGTATCAATCTTATTGTCCAGTTCTTAGTGTACTAATTTGTATTTATAATGTGGATATGTCATGCATACTGATACACTGATAAAAAAATTTGTATCAGACTGCTTCTTTCATCAATATAGCAGTTCTGATGCACGGGTACATGCAAACTACGAGAGTACCCGTACCTGGTACATACCCGGTATATGTACATGTGGGGTACGCGTCGGGTACCCTTTATTAAAAAAATAATATATTTATATAGGTACATGTGGGTTACGCGTACCCGGTACATACGGATATGTACTCGATGCGTACCCAATATATATTATTTTTAATATAGGGTACATCTTGGTTATGCAGAGGTACACGAGTTTGGACCCCAAGAAAAAAAAATTGTAGAAGAAAGACCCAAAAAATACAACTGAAAAAAATGAAAAGAAAAACAATAATACAGAAAATTTTCCATTAAATCAAGGCAAACAAAAAACATACAGCTTCTAATTCAAAGAGAAACAAAAAACAGAGCAGAAATTTGAAAAAAAATTTGGCAAACTGAACAAATCAAATGAAGAAGCTGAAAAATGTGCTTACGAGAGTTGCCGATTAGAAGGAAAAGAGTGAAGAAGGTGCCTCAAACTTCTACATCAAGGAGGAACAGCAAACCAGCAGGTCCGAACAACAACAGGATGAAGAAAACAAAAAGTAGATCGGGTTTTATTTGTTTTTCTTTCTTTAATGGGTAGCGGTCTTGGTATTTGTAGTGGGTAGCAGATAGTGAGCATTATGTCACACCCTCCTTTCTGGCCTACAGTAAGGTGGTGTGCATGAGTGTGACAATTAGTAGTTAATGATACAGGTAAGTGATGAGTTGTCTTTATTACTTCTATACAAACTAAAAAGTGTTTAAAAATATTTATTTTGTAAAAGTTTCATTTTTTATATTAATATATGTATTATATTATTAACATACCCACATCCTAGTTTTTTAAAAATTAACATATCGTGTACCCAGTACGGTACCGTACACGTAATTATGCAACATAGCATAGCAGTACTTAATCATTTTCTGAATTAGATCTAGATTTTGAAGAACCGTGGTGACAGTTTATTCACAATTGTATTTGTAGTAGTTTGTAAAATTGTGGGATTTTACCATTTTTGTTACTGATACATCCCAATTTGTTTTCCTTTTCAGAAAAAGTGTCCATTGAGAGTTTTTCCTAGCATATATTAATCAACTTTTTTATGGGAAATTTGGAACTTAATGTTATAACCTTATAAATGTACAATTTCTGTTCAGATTGGCTTAAACAGTTGACAATGTTCATTTTAAAATTTTTCTGTCACCTTATCTCTGTATTCACCAAGTGAATCTAATTTGAATATTCAACAACTAGTATATAATTGTAAATCACTTTTTATTATTAATGCCCTATTTAAGCATTTGCATTAGTTTACTCCGTTAATCATTTATTTAATGTTGTTTTCTGAATTTCCAATTTTGATTTCATGCACTTTGCCTGTTAGTTTGAATGAAAACTTTTTCCCTTGAAAAGTAGTGATTTTGTTGTAAGTTTTTTGCCTTCTGTTTCTAAGTCTCAACAATGTAATTGTGAGTTTCGTTTAATTTGTAACAATAGACTATGAGTAAGTTATGCCTCCTAGTTACCATGTGGCTGAATGACGTTCTTGTTCCAAGATTTTTTAATACTATGGTAAATCCAGGAGAAGATTTTTTTTTCAAAAATTATGTGCGATTAATTTTTGAGGCTATGATTCAGTTCAGCATCATACATGTTTTTAGTTTTTCTGTTTTTATATCTTCTACTTTGCAAAGTAATCCTTCTTCTATATAACATCTTCTCTGGCTTCATGTTTCCAGGGGCGTTTCAAGTATCAAGTTGGACAAGTTAGGGCTTTCGGAATGCTGGCTGGAGGATCTGGCATTACCCCAATGTTTCAAGTAAATTCAGTTTCATCATCATCGTCACATTCATATTTTCACCCCGCACAAAGTTGTCATATTTTTAGCTTGTATTCATAGGTTGCAAGAGCAATATTGGAAAACCCAAAGGACAAAACAAAAGTTCACCTCATCTATGCTAACGTCACATATGAAGACATCCTCCTGAAGGTAAGAGTAAACAAGTTATAGTTTCTATCGTGATGAATTATGTATATCAACTTATTACTTCTAGAGTTAACTTCATTCACTTTTTCCATTGGAAAAAAAAAGGTTTATCTTTGGCACTCTCTTTTGTTCGTGTTCATTGCTTTTCTTCATCATTAATTTATATATTTTGTACCTTATGCAGGAGGAACTCGATAGCTTAGCTAAGAACTATCCAGATCGCTTCAAGATATACTATGTGCTTAATCAGGTCAGTTGTTTTCCCATATTGCTTTTCATGATATACTGTGTTTAATGAATTGTCATGAATCATGATTCTCAGTTGACAAACAAGAGCTATAACTAGTTGTCGCTCTTTTTTTCCGACCAATTGTCATCATTGTTTACATACTATTCTTGATATGGCTTCGTCCATCATGGCTTTGTGACCATATTATTTAACATCTCATCATGATTTTTTCTCAGCCCCCAGAATCATGGAATGGTGGTGTTGGATTTGTGTCGAAAGACATGATTGAATCTCATTTGCCTGCACCTGCCCCTGATGTCCAGGTTAATCTTATAAACATTTATTTTCTAAACAATATCTGCATCTTCTTCCATTTATTTCATCTTAGATCTCTCGTTTGATGATTGCCAGATTCTGAGATGTGGTCCTCCTCCCATGAACAAGGCCATGGCTACGCACCTGGATGATCTTGGTTACTCAAAGGAAATGCAGTTCCAATTCTAAGCAAATGCAGTTCCAACCTGATTCCATTAATCGACAGGAAGTTTCCAAGATCTCGTCGTGCTGAACACGACAGAGAAATAATTTGTCCCTCACTTGTGCTTCGATTTTGTAGTAGTTTCACTTTTTGTTACGTGACCACTGGTAGCATGAGAGTGCAAAACCAATTGAAACTAGCTAATGGGTGCCTCTCTAGATTGTTGCATTATTCAACTTCAAACTTTATAGTGAGTTCATTTTCTGAGATTCAGATTTTGCTCTCATGGGGAATATGCATACTAATGGGTGCATGTTAAGTTGAATCACCCTTTATCAGTTTTAGGTACAAATTTTATCCTTGACATGTGATGCATCTGCACAATCATTTTGACTTGGTTTTAATAATGCATTTGGATATTATTAGAAATGACGTGAAAACAGATGGATATAAATCAAATGGTCTAATAGTGTTTTAAGCAATATTGTTAAATCCGGACCGGTCATCGTCCCGGAAAGCTCCTCGGACGAGGTTGGACCAATCGGATCGGTTGAATCGAATGGTCGAACCGGTTGACAATAAATATATTTAAAATAATATAAAGAGTTAAAATTAACGATTCAAAATATATGATGTTACATAAATTACAACACATACAATTTTTCTATCTCAATTCATAAGTTCACGTCACGATATAAAATATATATCAAAACTGAATATAAGTTCTAAAATCTAATAGATAATATTATAAGATAATTTCAAGAAAAGTTCACAAACTTTTACAAATTCACAAAATTAAATACAAAACGAAACCTAAGAAGTTAATAACATAATGAATTTCGTTGAGGACGAATGCGCGCGTTCAGGATGACGTCCAATCCGCGCGTGCGTCCAGGCCACGCGCGCGCTTGAGTCGCCTTGACGCGTGCCGCAAGTCGCCGCCTTGACGACATGTACGTCTAGGTCGCGCGCCGCCTGGTCGCGCGCGTCGCCTCGCGACGAGAAGTAAAGGGAAGAGTCGGAAGACTGAAGAGGAAGAGTGGATTCCGGTAAGATCACTAACCGGTGGTCTTGGAGTTCTCCGGGCACTGTCAGTCGGTCGCCGTCGTCGGTGCTTCCTTGAGTTGCGTCGTCAATATCATGGAAGAGGGGAAGACACAAGTAAGGGCTGCTAGGGCATCCGGTTCTTTTTTGGTGAAAAAAATTAATTTGTCAGTCAAAGTTTGAACTTTTTTTTCATCCGATTCAATGAAAACTGCTGGTTCACCGGTTGAACCCAGTTTTTGACCGGGTTTGACCGGCTCAATCCGGTTCAATAGCATGTCCGGCTCCCTATTGACTCAAGACCCATTTTTAACCCCGGATACCAGTCCGACCGGTCCGACCGGCCGGTCCGATCCGGGTTTTACAACATTGGTCTTAAGTATTAAGATGGTCCATGACCTCATAATTTAAATTATTTCGCTCGTCTAAGATTTTGCATGCCTCCTACTGATCCATTCATTTTTTTTTATCTTTTATATCATACATTTATCCTTAAAACTTACATAAGTGAGACAAAAAAATTAGAGGGGGTTCCAAAACGACATTGTTCCTTACCTCTCATCTTTCTTTCATTATATTATAATTATTAAAATTTATATTCAAAAGAGTAATAGTTTAAGGCACTATTTAAATGGGAAGTGCACCCCCCTTCAGTTTGAGAGGAAAACAATTTGGGCCAAATGCTCTCCACCATACCACACCCTAAGGTCTTATTTGATAAAGGAATAAGGGTAACGAGAATTAGACAGAATATTTCTTTTTTGTTCTTGTGAAAAAAATAGAAGTGAAATATTTTTATGGTGATATTTTAGTAAGTTGTTTGGATGAATTAGTTGGTATTGTAATAATTAAAATTAAATAATATTTGATTGAAGTGAGAAAAAAATAAAATTAATATTTTATTATATATATTTATTAAATATAATTAGGGGTTTATAGTAAATACTAACTATAATTAATTAATATAATTCTGATTATTCAATTATATAACGATAAAACTATTGGCACTAATTCTAATTAAAATTAAATAATACTAGTTAATATTTTTTGTCATTCTATTTTTAATAACATATTATTACCTAATAATTAATTAAATACATAACTATTAATATTTATTTATTTTCCATCTATTTGTGCAAAATTTATAAGATGCTAAAAACTTAATTAATTATATAATTATAAATATAAAATGATTTGATAAAGTAACTTAAAATAATTGATAGCACAAAAAAATAGATAGTGTTTTCTTGAAATGAGAAAAAATAGATTTAATATTTAATTATATATTTTTATTAAATATAATTAAGGATTTATACAAAGTATTAACTGTAATTAATTAATATATTTCTTGTTATTTAATTAAATAACGATAAAAGTTGTTAGCACTAATTATAATTATAAAATTTAGCAAATATGTATTCTTTATTTTATTTATAATAAAATATTAACTACTAAATAATTATAAGATTATAGTATTTAACTAATACTTACAATGAGTAGTTAATATTTGTCGTCGTTCTATTTTTAATAATTTATTATCACCTAATAATTTAATTAAATACTTAATTATTAATATTTATGAAATTATGTTTATTTATTTTTCATCTATCATATCACACTTTTATGAAAAAAATATAAAATGCTAAAAGATTAATTATAATTAACTATATAATTATAAATATTAAATGATTTAATAAAGTAAGTAAGAAAAGGTAAAAAAATGAAAGAACAAAAAAAATGCTCTTGCCATTAGCAACAACAAATATGATAAAAAATGAGTGATTTTATGAACTTCAAGGTGATTTTAAAAAGATAAGAATAAGTGTGTTTTATGAAAATTTGAATGTAAACGCAGGAATAAGAAGATTATTTCTCATGCTCTAAAAAAATGTTTCTTTTTTTTTTAATTTCGGATATGATAATTGGTGCGGTAGGATTATAATGCATATGATTAATTTAATTTTGAAAGTATTTTTTCAATTATATATTTATTTCGGATTCGAGATTAACTTAAGGTTCATAACTTTTAAAATGTCTTGTCCAACTACGGAATATGAGGTATTCACAACAGAAGTGTTTTTAGGTAGTTATTTAAAAAGTAAATAAGACGATATATTTAATGAAGAAAGCGAACCAAGAAAAAAAGATCATTTTACTTCATAAAACGCGATGTGGCCAATAATTAATAGCTTTAACTTAGTTAACTTTACTATAAGAGGTTGTAGCTTGAGCTAATAAGTGCATTGAATCTCGATAATTTGAGTTCAAATTTTATAAAAGATATCTTTAATGTCAATCCTAAAAATTTAATATCACTCTTTCTTTTATAATTTTTATTCTTATTTATTTTATATTAAAATAACTTAATTAACTTTTCTGAAAAAGTTGACACATTCTCAAGAAAATTAATAATATTCTATGTCCATTAATTACTAATCATATTTTGTTTACTATTTATTTTCTTTATTACACCTAATTATTTACTAATATATTATATTATTTATATGATTTCTAATGTGATTTAGATTATTTTTATAAATAAATAAATAACTATTTGATGAATTGGTACTTATCACTAAATTTAATTTAGATTTCAAATATTTATTTAACTAAACTAAAAAAATAAAGCATTTATAAATTATCAATAAATAAAATTTGAAAATAAATAGTAAATTATATTAACACAAACACATGAATCTTAATGATAATAAAGTACATAATATTTTTTTTATCGAAATAAAGTATAAACTGTAAAAAGTATTATTGAGAAGATGTGATGAATGAATAATAAGTATGTACATCTTACACTTTATTTTGATAAAAAAAATTACACACTCTTAATAATAAAAAATTATATTACATTAGTAAAGAAAAGTATAGTATTAACAAAAAAAGAATACTACAATATATGATTAAGAATTATATAAATAAGACAATATAACAGTAAATAATTAGTCGTAATGAAGTAAGTAAATAATAATAAGAAATTATTTTTTTGATAAAAAATGTGGTTAGTATTAATAGTGATAAAGTATTAACATATATATAACTCGAATATTAAAAAAAAAATAAGCAGTGCGAAAGATTCACTTTCTTTTTGGATTATTTCTGCGGGCCCCCGGTCTCTAAGGCTACTAGCACCTGACTAATCCGGAGTCGAGAACAAAAGTAGAATGATATTCCTCTGGCTAAATTTGACGACTTCGAGGCTCAAACTCGGGGTTACTAGCTCCCGATCCTTCAACTCGGAACACATCCTGCTAACCAGGTGTACCAACCAATCTTTTATAAAATATAACGCAATTGACTCAAACTCGAGGTTACTAGCTCCCAATTCTTCAACTCGAAACACATCCTACTAACCAGGTGTACCAACCAATCTTTTATAAAATATAACGCAGTCGACTCAAACTCGGAGTTACTAGCTCCCAATCCTTCAACTCCTCGATTCCACTACTCGCCCACAATTCCAAGTCTTCCTTAACACCACCCACATCTCCGCCCAAACAATGCACCCCTCATAGAAGTCCCCCAACCCACCGCTTGGTTAGCGGACCCCACCACCATGCGTCCGGCGTCGCATGCCGGCAGCGTCCTGGACGCCCTGGGCAACGAGCTGATCGGGGTCATCTCCCCGGTCTCCATCTGCATGCTCCTCGTCGTGCTCCTCATCTCCACCACCACTTCCACCTCCGCCGGCGCCGGCGCGGCCGCAGCCGC
>LTAE01003563.1:7957-36720 GCA_001647135.1 Pontederia paniculata
TTATAATAATTATTTTTTAATAGTTTTAGCCGATATATTTTATAAAACTTATTTTTATGAAAATATTAATTTTTGATATTAAGTTTATATTACTTATTATAATTTTTAAATTCAAATCCAACTTATTATTATTAAATATATATTCTATATTTTTGGTTCTCACTTTTTATCCAAACACTCTTAGAACTTATCTATAATCATTACATTTTTAGTTCATCCAAACACAATTAGAATTAATCTATCAAATCAAACTATTCATCGGAACCCGGAGAACCTCCGGTTCAACTTGCCAAACTAAGCCTAAAAGTTCCTTACTAGCCTTATTAGATAGCACAATGACTAAAGCTCAGTCATAACGTAAGGTGGACATCAATAGGTAAAATAATATAGAAGCTTGAAAGCTCAGTCATAACGTAAGGTGGTCTCCAATGAACTTACTGACTTTCAATAAGGACTTTAGAAAGAGGTTTTTATTAGAAAAATAAGAATATGGCTTAAAATATGACTTAAAAAGATGGCCTTGCTTTTATAACATCTGAGTTTGACTCCATGTGATTCAGTTTTATGTTGTGCCTTCCAAGGCTGGAATATGGCAAAATCTGGTTGATGATGTATGTTTTACTTGGCAAAAGAGGTTTGCATTTTAGTCATAGTCGTCACATTAAGGTAATGGGATGTGGATGAAAAGTTTCCAATTGTATAAGGCTTTGAAGATGGTTAGCTAATAGCCATGAAATATGAAAAGATACAGTTTTGCCTGTGAAAATGGTTTCTGCTGGAGGATGGTTTCAAGTTGTAAATAACCATGTATGAATACTTCTCTATTGTTCATTAAAAAACTGTCAGATGTGATTGTTTGGGGATCTTTTCCGAATCTTTGAGATGCATATATAAAAGTGACTCCTGCAGCTCTTTCGTATCTGTTCAAACAAAGTCATAACATTTTTTTGTGCATGAGAATTTCAATTTCAGCTCACGTAAAGAAATAATTTGAATTTCAGCTCATTGTTGCTACAAGTGCATTTTTGAATTTGTTCTGTTTAACATTTTCTATATTATTGAATGTCACATGTCCAACCAAAGCAGTTTATTTATCTATGTTTAAGTAACATAAGGGATTAAGGAATTTTCTTCGGGCTGTTATTACTGCTATCTCGTTTTTTTTCTTTTTCTTTTTGCACTTAACTAATTATCCTTATTGCAGTTACGAGACTTGGAGAGGGGTGTTGACATTCTTGTGGCAACTCCTGGCCGGTTGGTTGATTTGCTTGAGAGGGTTAGAGTTTCACTGCAACAGATTAGATATTTGGCCCTTGATGAAGCTGATAGGATGCTTGATATGGGTTTTGAGCCACAAATTAGGACGATTGTTGAACAAATGGACATGCCTCCACCAGGTCAAAGGCAGACCATGTTGTTCAGCGCCACATTTCCAAAGGAGATACAAGTTGGTTGCTTTTCCTGCTAATCTTCACTTTATTGTATGTTATATAATTGTAGGTCATTCGTTTCTACACCACTGGGATTGTTTCAGATTGGACATAATATTTATAAAAGCTTTTGAAATAATTTATTCTTATGTTACAGTTTCACTTCTCTGTGATTTAGATGTGTTAAGACTACAGGTAGTGTGAAGTGGTTCTACATACAATGTTGAGCTTAAAATTATAGTACTCACAGCTTCAGTTGAACAGTTGCTCAAATTTTAGTGATACTTCATCTAACTTTTTTGTTTTACCTTTGGTTTGACAATCTTTGTTTGCCTCAGATGCACCCAATGATATTTAAATCTTTCTTGATAAATAAATTATTAGTTGGCAGCACTTCCATAGAAAATGTCAAATTCTTTGTATTGTTATTGTATTATTGTTCTTTTTTATTTGTGATCCTAGAGTTCTTTTTCAGTCTCTCCCATGCCCTCTTTTCACTCAAATATTGTGTTTCAAAGTATAAATTAAGTGCTCCAACATTTATTAGCCCAATGCAATTTGTGGTTTTTGTTTCCATATTTGTTATTTACCAT
The DNA here is from genome assembly GCA_001647135.1 of Pontederia paniculata. Taxonomy (NCBI): domain Eukaryota; kingdom Viridiplantae; phylum Streptophyta; class Magnoliopsida; order Commelinales; family Pontederiaceae; genus Pontederia; species Pontederia paniculata. The sequence goes on from LTAE01003563.1 coordinate 9,981, forward strand.
GGATCTTTACGTGGATATCTTGTTAAATAGTTCAAGTGCATTTTTTATATACCCATTAATTTTATTTTGTGCAGAGGCTTGCTTCTGATTTTCTTCATGGATATGTCTTCCTTGCTGTTGGAAGGGTTGGTTCTAGTACTGATTTGATTGTTCAGAGAGTTGAGTTTGTTCTTGAATCAGACAAAAGGAGCCACCTTATGGATCTCCTTCATGCCCAAAGAGCTAATGGATCACATGGAAAAGTGAGTTAAGTTTATTGCTATGAACTTTTTGTTTGTTTTATATTTGTCATTTCCAAATTCTTAACATGGATTTTGCTATTTCTCTTGTTGCATTATGCACATTCTTCATATGACTAAATCATTTCTTTTCCTGTTGCAGCAAGCATTAACTCTGGTGTTCGTTGAGACAAAAAAGGGCGCTGATTCGTTGGAACATTGGTTATGCATGAATGGGTTTCCCGCAACTACTATTCATGGAGATAGAACACAACAGGTATCTGGATCTTTATCTGTTAAAGTATTGTGTGAATTTATAACTCTGAATATTGCATTGACTTGTCTGCTTTCTGATTGAGACATCTTAAATTTGTATTTAAGTTTTGTTTCTTGTATTACAATCAATTTGACCATCACCGAAGGAGGATAGGGAAACATTATCTTCATGCAGTTCGTTACCCATCCATTATGCGAGATTAGGCTGGAGGGTGTATTTTTTTTAGGGTGTATATGTTAGTTATCATGATTGTAGACTATTTACTCGTTCCTGATGCTGAAAGCTGAGCCATCCTCGGGAGAGCAAGTTAAATAGGTAAGTGGAGCCGACTTATGAGCACCACCCCTAAGAGGATAGGGAAATGTTAACATCATGCAAGGTGCATTACCTATCAATCATGCGAGATTTGGTTGGAGGGTGTTTTTCTGGGGTTTATATGTTAATAATCTTGATTGTGGGCTGGCTACTTATTCATTCCCAAGGCTAACCATCCTCCTGAGAGCAAGTTAAATGGGGAGATGTTAATAGCATGTGAGGTGCATGACGCCTAAACCCTTGAATCAACTAAGGAATTAGGCTGGAGGATGTGTTTTTAAGTGTGTATACATTTATTATCTAATGGGAAAACCTAACACTTGATGTTGTTTATGGATTGAAACTTTTAGAATGTCTTGGAATACAAAGTTCAAGTTGTTTAACGGGGGTTGTATTCTTACTGACACTTTAACTACCATCTAAGTTAAGCTTATTCTATTTGTATGGACAAGATGATGGGTCTCGGAAATTTGTGATGACATTGGATTTGTTGTTTTTCCCCACCTGACCAGGAATATTATTTGCTTGCTCATGCCTTATCATATTTGCCCTTAATAGCTTTTTTTTTTTGAAGAAAGAGAAGGATGGCTACCTTTTTGTAGTCATCCACATATATATTAAAATTGAAAACTATAGGATTTACAGGTGGTTAAAAATGACAAAAAGCGGGTTCAGGGTGCAGCCACCCATACAAAAAACCTATCCGAAGCCCCACTCACTACTCAAAAAAGACACATGGTGTACAATATTCTCGATGTAATTTGCTCTTAATAGTTGAGTTTGAAAGGGGAAATATAGATTGATAAAATTATTATATCAATAAAATTAAAGTGTATCAGAACTCCTGAAGGTCTTTCAAGTTAACTTTAGATTTTATCATGGATCATAAACTTTCACTTTATCCTCTCGCACTTGTTAGATAATATGATTCATACATCAATCTGATACTTGGACACTTCAAATTATTTATAAGACTCAATTCTTTTGAAACTGACTGAATCCAGCCATTGGACACATCCACTTGCCATATTAATGTTGATTAGGCCTTTTCGTCTCATGCTGAATCTACATTGTGACTCCTGCACATAATAGTTAGATTCATTTCGTGTTGAATCTACATTCGGCTTGCTTCTGATGAAACAAGAATAAACAAGTAGGGAAAACAACTCCTCCCCCATTTACTTGTATAATTCCATTTCAAAACTGCAAAGTTTTTTATTAGCTAATTAATGATTAAACAACAATATTAGAGCCCACATTGTCTTATGCTAGAATTATCCTTGGGCACTTCGAATTAATGATTATACCTGCAAAGATTGTCAAAACCATGTGCAACTTTGGACACATGCACTAACAACAGTAGTAATTTCTTTCAAAAAAGAAACAATGATCATAATTCAGCCTTTCATTTCATGAAGAATCTGCAGATATGACCATGTTTGTGACCATAGATTTTTTGTCTCATGCAAAGTATGCTGGTTGGGAAATGGAATTTATTTCCTAGACTGATGAAATGTTGGATGGTTAACACTCATTGGCTAATCATACTTTTTCATAAAAAAAACACAAAAATACCCTAAAAGTTTAAAGCAGCACCTATACTCATTTGCAGATATATACTACCTGTCTGACAGGATACAATCTGTTTTTAGGTAATAATCATGGTTAGACATAACTTTAAAAATCTAATCGAGTTTAATATGTGCATTTTATATTATAACTATGAATCAGCTTTTAGTGATTGATGTCAATCTTTAAGGGATTAACTATTATGTGCTACTGTCTCTGTTATTTTTATTCTAGAGAGATCACTTGTTTCTTTTAATCTTTCTTATTCTTCGTTTATGCATATTTCTTTCTGACATTGTGCTGTTATATTTTCTTGTACACTTGTTTTATGAATTAAAGTTCGTGCATATGCAATTTGTCAATTTACATAGTTTTGTACATTCAGGAAAGAGAACAGGCTCTAAGGTCCTTCAAGAGTGGTTTAACTCCTATCCTGGTTGCAACTGATGTTGCAGCTCGGGGGCTAGACATTCCCCATGTTTCTCATGTTATCAATTTTGACCTTCCCAATGATATCGACGATTATGTTCACCGTATTGGAAGGACTGGCAGAGCTGGGAAGGCTGGTCTTGCAACTGCCTTTTTCAATGAGGGTAATTCATCTTTGGCAAGATCATTAGCTGAATTAATGCAGGAAGCAAAGCAAGAGGTGCCACATTGGCTATCCCAGTTTGCTACAGCTCGGTCATATGGCGGTGGCGGCGGTGGAAGAAACAGGCGGTCTGGTGGTGGTGCTCGGTTTGGAGGTCGTGATTTCCGACGCGATTCAGCCTTCGGCAGAAGTGGTGGAGGGGATTACTATGGTGGCGGCGGGGGTGGGTACGGTGCATCTTCAGGTTATGGCGGTGGCTATGGTGGCTCAGGGGTGACAAGTGCGTGGGATTGACATCACATGATCTCTCGAGAAGCTAAACTTTATTCACCCTTGATAGGGTCAGCAGATGTCATGGATCAATATGTAGCAATCCTCCTTTTTTTGTCTTTCCACTTGTCTCTCTTGGTCTCCGCTTCCCCTTTGTAATGCCTGAATAGTCCTGATATTTCTGGTAGTGGTGACAGCGGTAACAGTTAATCGTTAGATTTTGGCGACTCTTTTCGGAGAATTTCTATGATTTTTTTGGATGTAATGTGGAGTTTGCTGATCATGTAATGAATGGATGGTGGTCTATTTTTGGGCTGTTGGTTTCGTCCTGAGGCATGTTTTAACTTTGATGTTTTTTGCCACAGGGCAAGTTTCTTTCTTTTTTTCTTTTTTTTTGTCAACGTACGTATACGATGGATATATTTTTTTAGAGGTTGCTGAGTACATAATAGTATCTACGTTAATTATGAATCGTTACATTTTGAACTATGGTTAAGAAAATATGCATTTTATTTTTTAAGATATCTAAAGTTGGACGGGAGTATATAAAGAGTGGATTGGGCACTTCATATTGAAAATTTCTTTAAAAAATTTTCCCACCGCAGTTGATCATCAAAGTTCGAAAAATTCATATAAATAGAGCTTTTAAAATGACAGTTAATGTCCATAAAATACTTGAATCAATATTGAGGAGTTGCATACGTAAACTTTTAAGGAATTATGACATCACTAATTAATCATTGACTGGAATTATTCTAAACTACGAATAAATAAGGGCAAATGCGTAATCATAAACTATCACAATCTTTTTATATTAGAATTGAAAACTAGGCCTGCTGTGTCAATCTTATTAAATTGTTCGTGTCATATCCAAATTTATTTGGTAAAGCTTTTTAGACTCATTGTTCCAATCTGGATATTAATCATCGATTCGGGTTTTCTAGTGCCCATGCTGAAAATGAACAACATCTAATTACAAATAATATATTGGGAAGTATATGTATTCAACAATAACGAAGGTGCGAAGTTAAGTTTTTTTTTAATGAAAAGAAAAGCCATTCATCCTAGAATGAGATATCCAAATTTACCCACAATCTGAACTATGCATTTTACCCACCACCATATCAAATACTGCGAGAAATCCTAAGATATTTTAAGTATGATAAATGTAGCAAATATGACATTATTTACATCCGAAGCTTGAACTTTGAGCTCCATTCCCATTTTATAGTTAGCAATTTTTTTTGGTCTATAGGTAAAACCTCATTGATGTACAGGACTACTAGTATTCGATTAATTTAGTGTTCGGACGGGTGCGGCAAAGATAAATTTTGACCAAATTGAGAACTCCGGAACTCGAACTCAGAACTACTAACTCCTGGTCTCTCAACTTGGGGCATAAACCAGCTTAATTTATAGTTAGCAACTTTGTATTACAATCAACAAGTATTAGCCTTTGTACAGCCAAACTGAAAAATATCTTTGAAGCATGGGACTGAGTTATTTAATGTTTTGCATTTAAAATTCAATATCATAATATGCATTTTTTGTCTTTTCTAATCAGACAGCTCAAAGTAGAAGCTTTATACATATAATAATTGAGGAACAGCTCCTTTCAGGAAATCTGCTAGAAATTCCAGAATAGGAACAGTAACTACATTTCATCTTTTGCAGTTGGACAAATTTGGGAAATAAAAATGCAAAGACTAAATCAGGAAAAAGAGAAAAGAATAACATACATTAAGCCTTCTGTGTTTATCGAGAAAATACTCACCATACGACACAAATTCAAATGAGATCAAGGAAAAAAACACATCCACACAGGTATAAATCAAGAATAATAGTGTAATCATGTCAGAATTGCGACAGCCGAACATGACATACCTTCTACTCAACTAGGCCGCGCTGTTTGAATACATCATGCATAGCTGAACCAATCTTGGCTGGGGACTCTACTACGGTAACACCTGCTTCTCTAAGGGTTTTAATCTTATCTTGTGCAGTGTCCTTGCCGCCAGATACAATTGCGGAGTCAAAACATACAGTACCAATAACATTAATTCTGTGAACCATGCAACATCATATGAATCAATTTTACTCCTCCCTAAGAAAAGTAAAATGGTTGTTTGACATCCAAGGACCATTTGCCCCTCTAATACATTTTTTACAGCTTTTTGGGGCAAAAAAAAAGAAAATTATCCTGTTTAAATATTGGAGGACAAGCCAGGCCAGCATCTGGCCAGATTGGACCTCTAAGTCATTTTTTTTTTGTTTTGCCTCCAACCCAAAATTTAAAAAGAACAGATGGAAAAGAAAGACAACATGAAAGGAAAAGGGTAAAAGGAATATTCTGCTCACAAACTGAGCAGCAAGGTAAAGAACAATTATCGATCACATGATGTATACTATAGTTGACTTTTGTTCTTTACCTTGATGCCCACTCAATGGGCAGCACATTAATTAACCCCTAAGGAAAAATGAATCGAACATCCCCCACCATTTTTTTTTTTGGGAGGCCGCCACCAAAAATATGAACAGAAAATTCAGAGCATAGCATGAGAATATCTTGTATTTGAAATTCAATCATACTTACCTCCAGCATGACCCATTCGACGACCTGGTGGAGCTGTAAGACCAGCTATAAATGTCACGAATTGGCTTCTCAGTGTTACTTTCCTGTCACTAAAAAAGATGTAAAAGGGAAAATTTATGTGGATAAGACCAAAATAAGGGTAGATAACACAAGCCCGTGTAAGAGATAAAGAAAGAAGATGACATGCTATCAAGTACAAAAAAGAAATATCAAGACAAGGACTGTATATTTGCTGTTACTTGGCAATTAAAGATAATTACCTTAATCTATATCAACTGAACATGTTAATAATTGCTGCAGTAATAGAGCAAATATACAATGAACCAACAAGATAGTCATCAGATCACCAGATATGCAAATAAATCAAACTCAAACGAAGCTAGAAATTGCCTAAAGAAATGAGTACCTTAATTTCTTCTCCAAACCAAAAAAAACATGATAGAAGCATTTCAATTAGCAACAAGTACTTTTAGCAAAGACAATTGGTAAAAGTATGACAATTTCAAGGTTGTAAAACCTGGCCAGGACATCGACCCGTATAGCCTCTCGGGTCAGGTCGGACCGAATAAGCCAGACGATCGAACCGGTTGATAATAATTTAATGTAAAATAATAAAATGTGCGATAAATGAATATATGATAACACATAAGTCACATAAAAATATTTTTTAATCATAGTTTACAAATCACAGATTCATATTACTTAATGTTTATATCAAAATCAAATACACTAGAATAATAAAATATCAATAATAAGATTTTTTAATATAAAAAATATAAATAATAATTTGCAAATTGATTATTTTCCTTCTTGAAATATCAAACATCATATTTTTTTTTCAAATTTTTTTGTCATATAAATATAAATGAAATAATTTTTTTTAAGACGGTTCATTCAGTGACTGAATCAACTATACCCGCCGAGTCGGCCTGTTGAACCTGGGTTTTGACCGGTCCAAAGCGGCTCATCTTCAAGGTTGGGTTTAAGTTGACCCATTGCCACGTTTGAGTCCTTAACACCGGTCCAACCAGTCTAACCGGCCGGGTTGGGCCAAGTTTTACAACTATGGATAATTTGATACATACTCTATGATCAGACAGGAATTATACATATATTTTTGTGTGAAATAGCATTTAAGTTTGGTTGTATATCTTTCGAAAGCACAACTCTTATCATTCATGCATTATTTGCACAAGTTTATTAATCTCCATTGTTTATTCCATATTTCATACAAATATGACTCTTAAACTAGAGTGATACATGCTTTTTGTTTATTTCAGGAAAATGGAGAAGAACCTCATTCCTGTGTTTTCACACCTACACGTTCTTAGCTGGGAGAGAAAATTCACACTCAGACCCTTTATAGGTTCACATCCGATAGACATCTCACAAACAAACAAAACCTAAGATGAAAAGTGATATTTTTTTTATTTTTTCTGCCAAAAAATTCTCTTGAATGGAAGCTCCCTTTGTCGATAAGAATGTCAAGAGATTAAGAAGTATAAAAAAGAAACACATCCTAAGGTTTTGGGAGGAGGCAATCACCATCGGAAGGGGGGCAACCACTGAGGAGCAAGTTTTCTCTTCGTTTTGGAGCTGAGAAGCAGAAGAGAAGTGCCCAAATCTTTATGTTGTGATATTTTTGGTTTTGCTCTATGTTGTGGCGAAAATTAAATTGAACTTTTATGTTTCTTTTGTTTTAAGATGTTTAAGATGGAGATGAATTTTTCTATTTGGTTTGTTGTTGTTTGTGAAAATTTGTGACTAAATTTGTTGGCCGGAACTTGAATTTGCTGAGAACTCAATATTTCATCTATGAATATTTGATTTGCACTTTAATTCATACAACCTATTCTGCTCATTTACTTTTGATATCTGATTTCTACTTCCTAGTTTTAGTGGATGAGTATCTTTTCCCTCCTGAATCTTCCAATTTCTGGTTTGATGCTTCATTCTCATTGCAATGTTCATTTGAGAGGAAGATAATATTGTCTTGGTAATTGCGATAAGCTAAGAGGCTAATGAAACTCTAAGAACCAGTATCTAGTTGGTGATTGACAATAATTGTTGGCTGCAAGGTTGCATTTCACCAGATTTGATTTGAGGGCAACTGAAAGGCTGTTGTCAATCGATCATAGACTAGGAAGGTAGAGATCAAATAGACTTCTCCAATTCCAATTTACGAGAGCAAGTGGGATTTGAGAACATTGACCATGCAAGAGTCGTTCATTCTAACTTTTATTGATTCATGGTTGTTATTTTTCTATGGAATTTACCGAATAAATGCTAAGAATGAGTTTGAAAACATCTCCTGTGTTCCGATATTCATCTCCTATTGAACAACTTGTTTCTTCACTTTTCTGCAGTTTCGCATTTTTACTTTACTAAAAGAAGAAAATCCAAAAATATTATTCAATTATAGGCTTTAATTTCGTTTTTTCATCCTTGCACTTGAAACCCATATTTTGCTTTGGTTTAGCTTGTTTGAGATTAGAGTAAGTTGAGTGGGTGAAACTCGATTTGCATGTGGATTCGACACCTGGCATACTCAACGAACACTGTGCACTTGCAGTTGTGTTTGTGTGTTAGGAAAAGTCTTTTTAAAGTTTGTTGAGAGAATTTGTATATTTGGATCCACTTTCTCTAATTTCACACTTGGAAAATTCGCTTGTGAAAACATATTTCTACACCCTGTGAAAGTGAAACTGAATACTCCATCGATTTGAGTATAATCATTGTGGTTTTCCATTCTGCGAATTAATGCTTGAAATTTTGCATATGGATCCATAAGCCAAACTTTTTCTACATCACCTTTTTTGGGGGCAATCGCTTGGATTCCCAAAATTGCACATCTAAAATGCAGTTTCTGTTTATTTTTCTTTTGAGAGGTAAAATGATGTTTAGAGAAGGCTAGCCATCCAAGCGTATTTGTATAGAATGTGGAAAAGATGTACATGTATGGTCAAAAGGAGAGCTACAAAGACGGGCACAAAAACGCACAAAATCTCACCCCTCTCTAGACACAAAATTGAATGTGCTTGATATAACATCTCTCTTTCCCTAAATATGATATGTGAAAGGTTTTGTCAAAATGTAGTTTATGTGAAAGGTTTAAGAATAAAAGAGTCTACGACAGAAGATGATGCTACATTATATTTGCTGAACTTTCCCATCTGAAGTGAAAGATGTATAAGCACAAGTAAACCTCATAAGTACATAGGATAAAGATGGCTAAGGGGACCTATTTGAAGGTTACTTTAAATAGACTTTTATTAGTTAAACATGAATATGACTTGATATTCAACAGCATATTTCTAGTGTGTCATAATGTACTTCAGAAATGAGAGAGAGTGTAAACGAAGAAGAATAACCATGGAATCACATTTCTGAATACCTTTATCAAAGCAGCTGCATCCTCTTCTGCAGTTCCTCCAATCTCTCCTATAAGAACAATACATGAAAGCAAGTAAGGTGCAGCATTTAGTAAAATTTCTTGTGATCTTATGCCCAAATTGTTTTCTAGCAAGTGCAACACATTAGATATTTTAAAAATGTGTACCCTTCACAAGAATGGCATGCAACAAAAGATACAAAGCAGAAATTGAAAACTAAGTCACAAAACTACAATCTTTTTTCAGTTGTTTTCCATTTCAGACAAGTTGAAAAGATCTTGAAAAGTCAAGTCATTACAGCTAGTGCACGAGATCCATCTTATCAAATCATAGAAACAGATGCACATAAATGGAAGACAACTCTATTAAGAAATCGTCATGTTTCTGCAGTTTCTGAGCGTTACTGTTTAAACTCTGGCCAATCAATCTCTCACTTGAGAAGAAATCATTGTAAAGAACACAATGATTATGTAATATCTGTCACTGTCAAAGATCCCAAAACAAGCCGTGTCCAGATAGGACACAGGCCATGTCGTGAACAAGGCCCAACACGGGCCATTTTCAGATCAAACACGGACCGTGTTGTGGTCCCCAGATATTTAAAGCAGAAAATTAAATAAATAATAATATTTTAATTTCGATTATGTTAAATAAAAGAGAGTTTGACTTGTATTAGACTTTGAGAAACCCTAAAGAGAACCCTATATATAGGACCTAACAGTAGAGAAAGCCCTCATTATTTTATTTCTCCCTCAAAGCCTCAGCCATCGTAGCATCCCTCTTATCTCTCTCCCACCACGTCTCTCTCTCTCTCTTAGTTCTCTCTCTTTCTCTCATCTAAGTTCATGCTCAACCCATAGGAGAACGTGAAGGAGACCGAGGACATCACGGAGATTGAAGGAACGAGGATAAAGGGGAACACAATTAGAGATCGAAGAACAACCCTAATGATTAGGTATGTAAATAGGTGGATCCCTTTAGATACGTTTTTCATGATTAAAAAATTGCATGTTAGATTTTGGACTGGACAACAATAGTTTTATGAATGTAATCATGCATGTCTAGCCTCCTAGATAATCTTTACGTTCGATCGAAATCTCATGATGGTTACTGTCACAAAAACCAAGGTGTTAATTTAATGAAAAAAATAGCCAGGATACACGAAACACAGACCGCATCTCCAAGGACACGGCCTGCATCCGTAACCTAACACCCTAATGTTCATCATCAGGACACAGACCGCGTCCTTATCGGACACGGCCGTGTCTGTCGAGATAAAACCCAAACAGGCCTCAGAGTAGTCGAGACCCACCTCGGACACAGCTCGCGTCTCGAAGCCATGAAAACCTAGCTCTGATCATCGAAGGACACAACCTGATGAATTGAACACGACCTGCGTTTCCTCGACGTAAGACACATGTTTTCGGATTAAATGAATTTAATAATGGAAGAATATGTATAACATGACCCACGTTGATTCAGACATGGTCTGCGTCAGCCGAAGATGAACTAAATTAAAACCCTAACTGGATCGGTCATGAAAAATGGCTCGAGTTGAAATCCAACACAGTCCGCGTTGCCCTAGTGCATCGACCGTGTTCGACGGATAATAATAATTTAATGAATGATGTATAGGATGCAGCCTGCGTCAAAGATAAAACGTGGCCCGCAAACATGACTCGTGTCAAGAGGTAAAGGGTAACCATATTTCATTTAAATTAAATGATGAGGTCGCAATGCATTGAAAGATTGAGAGCGGCAATGTTTTAAAAATATGACTGGTAGATCAACTGTTATCCAATTATTGTTGCTTGACTTTCTTCCCACCCTACAACGAAAGAATTTCTCGAGCATCCTTGTTGGTCGTGGCCTGTGCACCCCCATTGACCAATTGACGAGACCTCCAAGACTCATGAGTCATTCAAAGTCACCCAAAGTAACTCTCAAAGTCACTAATGGGATAAGACAAAGATAATAAAGATAATCACTTGGTTTAAATATTGCATTGTTCATGTTGCATTAGATAGGGTTAATGATGAATGAAGAATGATGATCATTGATTGATGAAAAGTAAAGTAATGAAAGATGATGTAATGATGAAAGATTGATAATGTGAGTTAATTGATGTTTGACCATTGGCCATAACTTACTCCGCAAAGTATGTATAAGGTGATTGATGTTTGACTATCTGTCATATCCCACTCCCTATGCAAAAAACTAAGTATGAAAAGAATGAAAGGTAATAATAATTGACATTTTGATTGTATTTTTTTTGGAGGGATTTTGATTGTATTGTCATTAACTTATTCCTGCATTTATTTATCATGTTAAGTTTATCTATCGTTGCCTTATATTACTAGGCGTTATAGCTCATGGGAGAATTTTCTCCTCGGTTTTGAATTCTACGGTGAGCTACAAAGATTATTATTGGTGGTGCATGCAGCGACAGATACTTGTGGTGGCTACTATTGCACATGATTAGTGATCCATAGTTAATGTCTCTTTTAGTCTTTTTCTATTGAGTTGAATAGTTAGTTTTTGAGACAGTTTATTTTATGTAAGACATCCGCACTATTTTATGAAAGAGTTTTGAAGTTTTAAAAGTTTATATATTTTCACATTTTGTTGACTGGTCAAATAGTCAACTATAAAGTCAATGTATATATGATGTCGTAGCGCTCTCGAGAGAGTATTCTGCCACATGGCAGAGTGTGTTCTAGGAACGTTACAGTCAAGGTATCAGAGTCCTAATGTCGGGATTCTTTTGACGTCCCATAGTACTTAGAGTGTCATGTGCAAAACATCATGAACAATCGCAGCACCAACCAGAAGTATGCTTCTTTTTGTAAGGCACTAACATTGTTATGATTGACATGATTAATTATGATATGTACAAATGGCTTCCCAACATGCTGTGAACCGTCAGGTTAGAGCTAACTAGAACCTAGAAGAGTCGCATAGTGAGGTCTAGGGCGGCCAGGCCATGGGAAACCAAGGCCAGCATGCCCATGCGCCAAAGGATACGATCCAGCATTTCCTTAAGCTTTTGCCTTTGGAATTCAATGGTACTGAAGGTGTTGACGAGGCAGAGCATTGGTTGGACACTATTGAGGAGACCTTTGCACTGATGCAATGCGCGGAGGATAGAAAGGTCTTATATGCAGCACATCGTTTGGTTAAAGATGCGAAAGATTGGTGGAACAACACCAAAATCACCAAGTTTTTTTATCAAGAGGTGATCACCTTGGGAGACTTCAAGAAAGCTTTTGAGATGCGCTATTTCACTGCACATTAGGGGCAGTTTAAAACAACGAGATTTCCTGGAGCTGCAGCAAGGTAGCATGACTGTTGACGAATATCAGAATTGGTTGGTCCGATTGGAGAAGTATTCTAAGCTGAAGCATGAGGAGCAAGAAAGGGCAGACCGCTTCGTCCAAGACTTAACTCTAGAACTAAGGACCAAGACTCTCGGGGGGTAACTACGAGACCCTCAATGAGGCCTTCGAGTTAGCTAAACGCATGAAGAAGGATGATGTCGACCGACAGAAGGATGCCAAAGGAAAAGCTCCTGTACAGCAGGTCGTGCAGAACCGACCAAGGTGGGATAAGCAACGTTAACGTCCCAGCAGGCGTGACAACCGCAGGGACAATCCCCCTAGGCCTTATGTCTCCAAAGATACACCTCCATCACCATAGCAGCAGCCTCAACTACCACAAGGTCTTTGCAACTACTGCGGGCGCCAACATCCTGGAAAGTGCCGCAGGAAGATAGGTGCCCTGTAGAAACTGTGGGAAGTACGAGCACTACATAAGGGACTGCCCTGATCGCAAGAAAGATGGATAGAAACCCATAGGCAACGGAGGTGCCAACCCAGTAGTCCGTGGCCTAGCTTATAATATGAAGGCATATCCAATTCAGCTTGACCAATATGTCACCCGAGGTACTATTTCTAGCTGGACTCAGGGTGATACACACTCATTTATCTCTTATCATTGTGCAACGACTCTAAACCTACCACAACTTGACATGAGCTATACAATGAATATCACCACCCCAATGGGCACCCTCCATGCCTCAAGGTACATTCCCAATGTACCAGTGACAGTGGAGTGTAATGACTATTCAACGGACTTGATAGTCATTGCCATGAAGGAATATGATGTCATCTTGGGGATGAACTGACTATCCTATAATGATGCATACTCCTATGTAAGAAGAAGAAGGTGGTCATCGGTACACACAGCAAACCACGGGTGACAATCAGAGGCAAGACATTGGAAGGAAGCAAGGTGCTAGTGACGATGATCCAAGCACAACAGTTGCTCGAAAAAGGATATAGAGGGTATCTAGCTAGTGTCGTCAATACTGAGCTTAAGGAGAAGGACCCATAGCAGCTGGACATCATCAAAGAATTTTTGGATGTCCTTCCAGAAGACATCTCCGGCTTGCCACCCTATCGAGAAGTGGATTTCTTAATAGAACTATTACCACGAACAACTTTAATTCCTAAGGCACCTTACCGGATGGCACCTACAGAGATGCAAGAATTGAAGAAGCAATTGCAGGAGTTGTTGGACAATGGATTCATCATACCGAGTGTTTCAGCCTAGGCGCTTCGGTCTTGTTCGTAAAGAAGAAAGATGGCTCACTTAGGTTATGAATCGACTACATGATGCTTAATAAGGCAACTATTAAGAATAAATATCTCCTACTGCGGATAGACAATTTTTTTATCAACTATCAATGGTCGCATTGTTCTCGAAGATAGACCTGAGGGGTGGCTACCGTCAGCTCAAGGTTGCAGAGGAAGACATGCACAAGACTGCATTCGGGTTCAAATATGGGCATTACAAGTTCCTAGTAATGCCATTTGGATTAAACGAACGAACCTGCCGCGTTCATGGACCTGATGAATAAGGTATTCAAACCCTACTTAGATCAGTTCATCATCGTCTTTGTTGATGACATATTGATCTACTCAGCAAGCCCATAGGACCACAAGGAACACCCCAGGATCGTATTGGAGGCCTTGCTGTAGCATCAACTATATACAAAGTTATCCAAATGCGAGTTCTGGTTGGACAAAATTATGTTCCTCGAGTACATAATGTCAAAGCAAGGGATTGCTGTAAACCCAGCCAAAGTGGAAGTTGTCTAAAACTGGTCACCGCCAAGGAACGTGGGAGAAATTCGCAACGTCCTAGGATTGACAGGATACTGCAGACGATTTATCAAAGACTTCTCCAAGATCGCCTCGACTTTGACAAACTTGATGAGGAAAGGAATGAAGTTTGTCTGGTCCTAGAAGTGGGAGCAAAGATTCCAAGAACTGAAGACTTGGTTGACAACGACACCAATGCTTACCATTCCTTCAGGAAAGTGGTAGGTATGTGGTGTATAGTGACGCATATGGAACGTGTCTCAGTTGTGTACTCATGCAGCGCAACAAAGTCATGGCGTATTTTATCCAGGCAACCCAAGAAGTATGAAGTCAACTACCCCACACATGACTTGGAGTTGGCAGTGATAGTTTTCGTCCTAAAGATCTGGAGGCATTACCTCTATGGCGAGATGTTTGAGGTCTTCACCTATCATAAAAACCTAAAGTACATCTTCTCCTATAGAGACCTCAATATGAGATAAATGAGGAGGGTCGAGTTCTTAAAGGACCAACCTAGACAAGATCAACTAAGTCGCAGTTGCCTTGAGCAGGAAGTGGGAAAATACACTTGCATGCTTGAGAGTACACAAGTGGAATTAGATAAAAGACATTATCCAATGGAATCCAAGATCCAGCAGGACTGGAGCAACACTATGGTTCACCAAGTGCAAGTGGACTTGGTAAACAGGATTTTTTTTTTTTTTGAAAAAGTTGGTAAACAGGATTATTAATACTGAGGTCGTGGATCCAAAATACAACCACATGCGTAAGAGATGCAGTTATGAAGCACAAGACTTCGTCATGTCTGCGGATGGGGGAATTAGATATCGCGGTCATTTATGGTTTGCAAGTTGGCGCAACACATTGGAGGGAGGTACTGGATGAGGGTCACAAGTTAGAATTTGATAGCCATCCGGGGAGTACCAAGATGTATAAGGATTTTCAAAGGACCTTCTGGTGTAATAACATGAAGAAGAAAATCGTTGAATATGTATCCAGATGTATAGTTTATCAGCAAGTCAAAATCGAGCAACAAAGATCATATGGTATGCTCAAGCCTTTGAGCATCCCGGAGTGGAAGTGGGAACATATCGGTATAGACTTTGTGACCAACTTGCCCAGATCTAAGAGAGGAAATGACGTTATTTGTTTCGTTGTGGATAGACTAAGTCTGCACACTTCCTCCACATCAAATGGAAGCAGTCGGTATCCAGATGTATAGTGTATCAGCAAGTCAAAATTGAGCACCAGAGATCATATGGTATGCTCAAGCCTTTGAGCATCCCGGAGTGAAAGTGGGAACAGATCGCCATAGACTTTGTGACCAACCTGCCCAAATCTAAAAGAGGAAATGACGCTATCTGGTTCATTGTGGACAGACTAAGTCTGCACACTGCCTCCACATCAAATGGAAGCAATCGGTGGAGAGTCTAATGGATCTTTATGTCAGAGAAATCATTAGGCTGCACGGGATCCCGATATCTATAATATCTTATAAGGATCGAAGATTCACAGCAAGATTTTGGAGGAGTTTTCAAGATGCCTTCAGGACCAATCTGAGCTACAACACGACGTCCCACCCACGGGCAGATGGACAGTCCGAGAGGATAATGCAAACGTCGAAGGACATGCTCAAAGCATACGTGCTGGATTGGCATGGCAGTTGGGACGATCATCTGCCATTGATTTAGTTCGTCTACAACAATAGCTATCACTTCAACATAGGCATGACCCCTTTTGAAGCCCTGTATGGAAGGCCATGCCGTCACCAACATGTTGGAGCGAGGTAGGCGAGCAAAAGCTGATGGGCCTAGAGGTGGTATAGGAATATGTTGACTGAGTAGATTTGATCAGGAGAAGAATGAAGGTTGCGCAGAGCGCTCTGCCGCGGGAAGAAGAGGTACTCGCTGACAAGGGATGCCGGGAACAAATATTCAGGGTTGAGGATAAGGTGATGCTGAAGGTCTCCCCAACCAAGGGCATCATGAGGTTCAGCAAAATAGATAAACTCAACCCTCGATATGTGGTTCCATCTGAGATATTAAAGCTGATTGCCGAAGGAGCATGTAGTCTAGTACTACCCCTTCCTATGGGTGTGTGCACAATGTCTTCCACGTGTCCATGCTCAAGAAGTACCAACACGACGATGCCAACATGATCAGAATCAAAGAGGAGCAACCAGTGAAGATCTCACTTACAAGGAGCAACCAGGGAGATCCTAGAGCGTCATCTCCAATGCCAATGCAATACGAAAGCGACCCAGGTCAAAATAGCATGGAGTCGACATTGGAATAGTGAAGCAACCTAGGAACTAGAATCAAAGATGCACAAAAATTTCCAGGCTCTTTTCGGTAAGTCTCTACCTTCATCCTGAATTCAAGGATGACTTCTTTTTCTAAGAGGTCTATCAGAGTCAAAGAGCCCAACACAGGCTGTGTTCGGATAGGACACAGGCTTGGTGAACAAGGCCCAACAAGAGCCATGTTCAGATCAAACATGGACCATGTTGTGGTCCCCGAATATTTAAAGCAGAAAATTGAATAAATCATCATATTTTAAATAATTTAATTTTATTCTGGGATTAAGTTAAATAAGAGAGCTTTTGTTGGATTAGACTTTGAGAAACCCTAGACAGAACCCTATATACAAGACCTAATAGTAGAGAAATCCCTCGTTATTTTATTTATCCCTCAAAGCCTCAGCCACCGTAGCATCCCTCTTCTCTCTCCCAACAAGTGCTTAGGCAAAACCATCTCTCTCTCCTTCAAGTTCATGTTCAACCCATATGAGAACGTGAAGGAGACCGAGGACACCGGAGAGATTGAGGATACGAGGATCAAGGGAGTGCAATTAGAGAACGAAGAACAACCTTATAGGATTAAATAGGTGGATCCCTTTAGATAGATTTTTCATGATTAATAAATTGCATGATAAGTTTTGGACTAGACAACAATAGTTTTATGATTGTAAGTTTGTAATCATTATTGTCTAGCCTCCTAGATACTCTTTACATTCGGCCATAATCTCAAGATCGTTACTGTCACGGAAGTCGATGCGTTAATTTAATAAAAAAAAACAAAGCCAAGACGCTCGAAACATGGATCGCATCTCCAAGGACATGGCTCGCGTCCGTAACCTAACACCCTAATGTTCATTGTCATTGGCAGGACACAGACCACGTCCTTATCGGTCACGACCATGTCTGTTGAGATAAAATCTGCACGGCTCGTGTCTTGACACCGTGAAACCCTAGTGCCGATCGTCGAAGGGCACAACCTAATGAACAGAACATGACCTACATCTCCTCGACATAGGACACGTGTTTTCGGATTAAATGACTTTAATAATGGAAGAATATGCATAACACGACCCACATTGATTTGAACATGATCTGCGTCAGTCTAAGATGAGCTAAAGTAAAACCCTAATTGGATCGATCGTGAAAAACGGCCCGAGCTGATACCTGACACAGTCCGCGTTGCCTTAGCATGTCGATCGTGTTCCAGATAATAATAATAGTTTAATGAATGATTTATCAGACGCAGCCCGCGTCAAAGATAGAACGCGACCCGCAAACGCGACCTGCGTCAAGAGGTTTATTGATGATGAAAAAGGGATCGTGTCATACCCTGACACGGCCCGCATTGACTACCCATTTTGGGTTGTTGACGGGATGATGACCAGCATTGAACACAACCCATGTTCGTGTCTGACACGGCCCATGTCAGTTATGCTAGAATGTTTATTTAATTGTAAAACTCTTGTATATGGATAGTTTATTCCAAAAATTAAGGATTAGTATGTGGACAAGATAAAAGGTAACCATATTTCACTTAAATTAAATGATGAGGTCGTCATGCATTGAAAGATTGGGAGCGGTAGTATTTTAAAGATAGAATTGGTAGATCAGCTGCTATCCAATTCTTGTTGCTTGACCTTCTCCCTGCCTTGCAACGAAAGGATTTCTCGAGCATCCTTGTTGGTCATGCCATGTGCACCCCCATTGACCTATTAGAGAGACCTCCAAGACTCATGAGTCATTCAAAGCCACTTCAAAATCACTAATAGGATAAGACAAAGATAACAAAGATAATCACTTGATTTAATTACTGCATGGTTCATGTTGCATTAGAAGGGCTAATGATGAATGAAGAATGATAATCATTGATTAATGAAAGTAAAGTAATGAAAGATTAATGATGTGGAGTAATTGATGTTTAACCATTAGTCATAGTTTACTCCTTATGTAAAGAAAGCAAAGTATGTACAGATTGATTGATGTTTGACTATTTATCATAACTCACTCCCTATGTGAAGAAAGTAAAGTATGTTAAAGATGATGAAAGAAAACTAGTATGGAAAGAATGAAAGATAGAAATAATTGATATTTTGACTTTATTGTCATTAGCTTATTCCTACATTTATTTATCATGTTAAGTTTATCTATTGTTGCCTTACGTTACTGGGCGTTCTACACCTTATGGAGAATTGTCTCCCTTGTTTTGGATCCTATAGGTGAGTGGTCTGCAGAGATTATGACTGGTGGTGCATGCGGCGACAGATGCTCATGGTAGTTGCTATTGCACATGATTAGTGATTCATAGTTTTTTTTGAGAAGGGAAAGGATGGCTACACACTTCGGTAGGCATCCATTTGTATTAGAAGTAAAAATACGAAATATTTACATATGTGTTAGGGCCATTAAGGCACCCTCCCAAAAAAACAAAACTATCCAAAACCCCACTCTCTAATAAGAGTAGTTGCGTGACGCACAATATTCTCACTATAACATCTCTCCCCCTCAAAATGGTGCGGTTGCGTTGTAACCAGATCGCCCATGTGGTGACCAGTGCTGTCGCCCATGGCCGCCACCCCGCCTCATCAGCCAAGCGAATATCCTGACTTTGAGTGGTGTGTGCGAGCGCCATATCTGCATGCAGTCTGCTCTGATGATGTCTGGGGTCCTACCTTGAGGCAGCAGCTGTCTGTAGACCCGTGTAGCCGAATAAGCCCCTGACTACCAACGCCAACAATCTGTGCCGGAGGTGTCAGGACGATGGCAAGCGATCCTGTTCAGTAGCGTGAGGAGCTCCTGAAAATGCCCCTTTGATAGGGCTGAACGGAAAAGTGGTACCCATGCACCTCGTTCCCCAGAAATGTTCGGTGGTGACCAGCAGTCGGAGACTGTCACAGTCGGGGCCGCTGAGAGGGCAGCTAATCTGGGGAAAGATGACTCTTTTAGTCTTTTTCTATTGAGTTTAATTAGTCAGTTTTTGAGATAGTTTATTTTATATAAGATTTACGCACTATTTTATTTTATGAAAGAGTTTTGAAGTTTCAAAAATTTTTATATTTCCGCATTTTGTTGATTGGTCAAATAGTCAACTGCAAAGTCAATGTATGTATGATGCCGTAGGAGGTCAGTTTTCCACGTGGCGAAGTGTTTTTGGGGATGTTGCAAGTTATCTGTTGTTGCGTGACAAAACTAGGACATTTTGATTGGCTATGACATGATTACTATGAGAAATGACTCAAAAGTCAAAGATAGGAATTTTTAAATTATCTGGATGTGACAAGCACTCCTTCTAAGCAATGGTGCATCCTAAAGACAGATTTCGATATCGAGGACTTGAGAAAGTACATAAAGGTTTTAATTTAGGGAGGACTTGGGAAAGTTCAAAAGAGATACATCAAGCAGTAAGTTGTTTACCTTCAGTCTGAGGATCATCAAGGAATTTTGTCACAACATCAACAAAGTTTGTTCCGTTGAAAGGATCCCCACCAATACCTACAAAAGTGGATTGTCCTAGACCAACTGCAGTAGTTTGAAGAACCTGCAATCAGAAAACTCCTATTGAACCTTACCTTGATGATCTTGTTGAGCATGTTAAGTCAAAACAAAACCTACAACTTCGTAGGTCAAGGTGCCAGATCATGATACAATCTCTATATGACCTGGCTTGTGAATATACCCAAGCATTATTCCTATTTTACACTCTCCAGTCTTGATTTTCAGGGCAGTTAGGTCCAATTACTCGAGTTTTTGATCAACTATTAAGAGCAGCTTTAACCCGAACCCGAATTAAAAGAAAGAACTGACATATAAGGAAACCATCAACGTCATCTATTCTTCAGAATTCAGATGAATAATAAGTACACAAAAAAGCTGTATTCTTCATTGACAGTACCATTAATATATAACATACAGAATGCAGTTCTGATCTTTATTTCATTTTGTTAACCAAAGGCTTGGCAATCTTTATCCCAAGTTGCTATTGGGGTTACTTCCGCTAACTTTTACTATAATGAATTCTGTCTGTCTTGTTTAAAATTCAAAATCACCTTTATCAGAGCCCTAAGCTCAAATAACCAAAAGGCACACATACCTTTGTGGATGATTTTTCCCAGAGATTTAACCATCTCCCATGACAATCCAGTACTTCATAATGAGCTTGTGAGGTGTTCGCTCAGTATAAAGGGTGTATCAGAAGTACTTGAATGCATAACAATCTAACAAGGACATCATGATGGTCAACCTAGCACCTTTAATAGTTGAGAAAACAACCTTTTATATCATGACCTGTAGAACAAACAAAGAAAAACTATCTAGAATGCACTTCTTCTGGTGCTCATTTGGTCACTTCATTCAACTCCATTGACCTCTCTCTTATTCAGTTCAACAGAACACTATATTTTTTTCTTGTTCTTTTTTGCATCTTATTGATCTTTTTCTGTTAAGTGCCCCCTATCGCTCACTTGCATAGTTGCATTGGCAAGGTAGATCAACCCCTCGTTGATATGGGGTTTGTGCCATTTGATCTGAACTCTGTATCTTTGGCTTTCAAAATTTCATTTGTCTTCTTTCTTGTTTGTGAATTAATTTGTCATCAACATAAAAGCTGGGTATTGCATCCTAAGGTTACAGACTAAAAGTATGCAAGAAAAACAAATCTAAAAGGATGTGCATTTTATTTCATGTCTTGTATTTGCCATCATCTGGTGGATCCCATGAAAATGACAACAATGAATTTCCATGAAGTCTACAATGTGATATTTGTCAGGTTGAGGCCATGTTAGGATTATTAGAATTTTTTTTCAGAAGTTTGATAAAAACATTATAAGTTACTTTAGAAAAATTCACTTAACGATGTATAGTTTTTAAATGTAAAAAAAATTTCAAATATGTGTTTGGATGCTGTACAAACTGAGAAGCACCATGTGAAAAGTTTTGGGTGTCACCAGAAAAAAATAGAGAGCATTGACTTGTGGAACAAGAGTCGGGAAAAAAAACTGAGAAAAAACAGAGGGTAAACCAACTATTTATTGCTGCGTAAGAGGATCAATATGTAGTATTTTTAATAATTATTTATGTTATCCAAACACCAGTTAGGAAGAAAAACCCAACAAAGTATGAATAATTACTTAGCTTTTACTGAGCATCCAAACAGCGCCTGAAAGTGAAAAAGAGACAGGATCAAGAAACATTTACCACGTCATGTTGAGGAATTCCTTCAGTAATGCAAACAACAAGGTCTAACTCAGCTTCCATTGCCTCCATAATTGCAGAAGCAGCAAAAGGTGCAGGAACATAAATAACTGACGCATTTGCCTTAGTCTCAGCTTTAGCTTTAGCTTTAACTTCAGCAACTGAATTGAATACTGAAGGACTTAAATGTTCAGTTCCACCTTTCTTAGGTCTCACTCCGCCGACCTATAGAAAGTAGATCATTGATTCAATGAAACCATTCTTCACAAATCAAACTGAATGCTAACAGATTAACAAAGAAACTCGGAAGATTTTTGGAAGATGATTTTGTTTGAAGATTTTCTGTTTACACTCAGGTATTTCTAACACAAAGGCCCAGCACCGAACTCTAAAAATTAGCAACAAAAGTTCTGAAGATGGTACCTTTACAAGGATGTGAGATAAACTACCAGTCCAATTAATGATGTTTATTTGCACCCATTTCACAAGTTCTTTGATGTTATAAGAAGTACAAACCAAGTTAGATTATCAATGCTTAAAGTCAGGAGATGATAAGTAGCAGAGATGTATGCACCAATGTTCTCAAGTAATCGAAGAGAACTCACAATGGATCAAGCGAGTCAACAAAAAGAAAGATGACAGACGACTACAAACAATCCAAACAACTAGGTTGCTAATGCTAATTCTAAATTCATCAACCATCCTACAAGCCGTACTATGATGTTAATAGCTACTCCTCTAAACTTAGAAAAACGGAGGATGGTTCTCTCACGACACTACTTTGGAGCATTTCTGCGGAATCCAAGGGAATTGTTTGGTTTTCAAAATTAAGAGGTTATAAATTCTTCCTCGTACAAGGACCAAAAGTTCTACATTTGACGTCACTGAGACTTTCAGCAAAATCTAACGACAACATATAAGGATTCACAAATATATAGAAGAAATGCTCGTTAGGAATTGCATTCGACCGCTAAAATCTCGAAGGACTGATGTCAGACATTTCCGCATCAATAAGAACCCAAAGAACCCTCGACGCTCCAAAGCATTCGACAGCTCGCAACATCAATACCTAGAACATTCTGACTACAGCGATCGATCTACAGGGAACCATCCGCAGAACTTCTAGTTGAAGCCAAAACAAAAACGCGATTAAAGATCAAAGAAGAGATGACGAAATCGCGGTGGGGGGAGGACAAACGCGGAGGAAAGCGATACCATCTTGGTCCCGCACTCGATGGCCTGCTCGGTGTGGAAAGTTCCGTTATTTCATGTAATGCCCTGGCAGATGACGCGGGTGTTCTTGTCGATGAAGACCGCCGGCGAAGGAGGAGGCGCTGCCGCAGCGAAGTGGCGCGTCTGGCCGGCGGCGCTGGAAGAGTTATTGAACAGCCTGGAGGCGAAGGATCCAGCGAGCCGCGACGCTCGGCGAGACATCTTTTTTCTTCTCTGTCTCCGGCCGACGAGGACGAAACGAAGCGAGCAACGCGAGCGAGCGCCTTTTGTTATTTTGTTGTAAAAAAATGGAAACCTGCCTACTTTTCGGATTGGCCTCTTTTTTTTTAATAGATTTATATTATATATATGGGTATATATATAGTTGAACGCGTGATAATTTGAATTATTTTAAATCTTATAAAATTAATTATTTTTAATACGTTTGAAGTAGATGTAATAAATATTCTTTTGGAAATAGTTGTTTCAGTATTAACATTATTTTAATTCTATGATTTTGTTACTAAATGAAAGTGTGTATAGTGTGTTTTAAGAGTACATTTATTGAAATTGGGAATAATAAATATGTACAAACATTTTCTTTTGCTCTGTTATTTAATTGATTTTGATATAAGTAGTTGATACATAATAAAAATTAAAAATATATTACGTAAAATATATGATTATATCTCAATTTTGTTATTAAAAAGATACTAAGTAATTTTCAAATTTAGTACTCCATCTTTATGTAAGATCCCAAGTTGATACCATAACTTCATTTTGTAACTGATTGGTACCTCAACTATATAATCATTTCATAATTAGTTCCCTTTGTATATTATAATATATTTTTGTCAACATGACAACTACATCATGTATTTAATGAATAATTTATTAAGATCATAATCAAATCAGCTGAAATATAAATTAATATATCTAAGTTAAAAGGATTACATACATAAAAATAATAAAACTAGATGTCGAAAATAAACTTTGTTATATAAATATTTTTTAAGCTAGAATGATTTTCTTATGTGTGATTGATGTGTCTATCACAAAAAATTATTTGTGAAAAAAATGATGTGATTGTCATATTATCAAAAAAACAGTTATAATATATAAATAAAATCAATCGTGAAGAAAAATTGTATAGTTGAGGGAACGATTATTTACAAAATAAAAATTTAAAAAAAATCATTGATAAATTATTAATTAAAATACATGATATGATTGTCACATCAATTAAAATATATTATAATATGCAAATATAATTAAAACACGTGGTTGCTACTCAAATATAAAAATCACTCAAATTTAAAAAAATATTTATATAATAAAGTTTATTTTTGACAATTGTTTATTTCTTTTATGTTTGTAATCCTTTTAAGTTAGAAGTATTAATTTATATTTCAGCTAATTTAGTTATGATCTTAATAAATTATTCATTAAAATATATGATGTGGTTGTCACATCAATAAAAATATATTATAATATGTAAAGGAGATCAATTCTGAAATGATTATATAGTTGGAGTGCCAATTAGTTACAAAATGAAGTTAGGGTACTAACTTGAAATCTTATGCAAAGACGAGGTACCAAGTTTGAAAATTACTCAAAGATACTTGAAGGCATTGATCTATGAAGAAGTTGCAAGCTACACAATATATAATTTAGGGACACAATTGAAAGGTGTCAAAGCACTGATCATGGACTAATTGGCTCATATGATAACGAAATCAAAGTCACAGAATTCAATTTCGAGCTCGAGTCACCATACTAACACTTTCTTGGAAGAGGTTATCTATTGATGTGTTCTAAATACACTAGCAAGTGCACTAGTCGTTCAAGTAATAAAGTGAAAAGAGTAAGGATATCGAACCCACGAGAACTAATGTAACATAACATTATCTAGTTCCAAAAGTGATAGAGAAAAGATTAATTTCAGATTTAGTTCAGAAAATAAAACATAAGAAAAGATAAAATCTCAAAGATGAGGTCAGATAAGATCAAATCAAGTTGGAAGATTTAGGAATCTCTCACCACCAAATCAAATTGAACATGATTGCTTCTAATGATGGACTAAGAATTGCCTAAAGTATGACCCCTAAACAAGCGCAATCAATTATCTCAACTTCAGATTAACCGGGTCGTTCAAACGAATTCATCCTAAATCAATCTAAACCTAAGATGTTTTAATGTTGCAGTTCTTAAATTGTTGACCGCTTAAAAAAGTCCAATCAACAGGCCATACAACCTAGAATCTCCCGCGAGTAATCAGATTGTGATATGCAATTTAGGACTCAGAATTCAAATATCAATCCTCTCTAAAGATCAAACCACGAATTCTATAACACTAAATAGTTAATAAAAGAAATTCATGATCATCACAGAGAAAGAATAGAATTAAGGACAACATGCATATTCTAAAAGAAATAAACTCTATTTTGGATTGAATCTTAGTGATCTTCTGAACCCTATTTCTTTTATTTGAGAGTTACTGAATCCAAAATAGGGTTCAGTAACTCTCTATCAAAGATAACTAAACATGAAAATTAGTTCTCTCAAATAAAAGAAATCAAACTCTAGATCTCTACAAAAGATCTTTAACGTCTTGCTCTAACTTCGCCTTCAAAAGATCTGAATTCTGCTCAAGGCTCCAAATAAATCTCTCTGGCTTCTCTTCTTCAATTTCGTCTCTCTTCTCTCTAGAATAATCTCTATATCTCTATGTATATTTTTCCTCCTATTTATACCCTAGGGTTTCAAAAGAATCTGCAGTAATCTTCTGATCTCGAACAATGGTTGTGATTAAATCCCTTAAAAATCTCTTCTAAATCCTCAGGAGTCTCTCAATCAAGTCTCTAAAGGTCTGGATCGAATAGAAGTCTTCTCGACCGTCGAATCTTGTCAAATCCACGAATATATCAACTTGCGGCATCTTCTCACGGCCCGTTACAGAATGTAACGACTCGTTATAGCTTGATTCTTCATCTAATCTTCGTCCTTCACAGCCCGTGATGAAACATCACGACCCGTAAATCGTGCACAGATCCGATATCATGAGGCAATTTTTCATACTTACGGCCTATGATGAAACAACACGGCCCGTAACACTTCCGTTATAGCTCGGCATCGCTTCAGCAAACGTCGTGATACACTCTTACTATAGGATCTGGATGGCACCAAGAGGGGGGTGAATTGGTGTATAAAACTTTTCAATACTTTTGTTATGATAAATCAGTTAGATTCTATTTAGCAGAAGCATATAAGTTCAAAAGCAAGTAGATAGAGAGAGGGAGAGAGCAGAGAAAACAAACAAGCACACAACCACAATGTTTGTTGACGAGGTTCGGCCGAACTCCAGGCCTACGTCCCCTCTTCGGTCTTCTCGCACCTGAGATCTCCGGAGATCACTAACTCCTTCAAGGGCGAAGGCTCCCTTACAAACTTATCTTTTCTTGCACGAGGACAAGGAGACAACCTCTTACAAATCACTCAAGAACTCTTGGTCCCTTCTATCCTGGATTCTTCACTCGAATCGCAAAAGGGAAACTAAGACTTTTTATCACTCAAAGCACTCACTCAATATTTTGCCAAAGTTACTTTTAAAGACTCTTGGAATTACATCATATACTCTGCACTAAAGACCTAATT